>PVIU01011427.1:0-64878 GCA_004026605.1 Ondatra zibethicus | reverse complement strand
TGTTTTATTTTTTCCATTCAAGAACATAATTAAAGATAAAAAAAAATTTTTCCTTTCTTCCCCTTCTCCCGGTCCCCTCCCACTACCCCCCACCCCTCCTCCCTCCCCTACATTCTTTAGTTTTAAAGATAAATACATTCTCTTGAATGAAGTCTTCCATTTCTGTCTACATTCTTTAGTTTTAAAGTAAAGTGCATTCTTTTGAAAGGATTCTTCCCTTTCTGTCTACATTCTTTAGTTTTAAAGTTAATTACATTCTCTTGAAAGAAGTCTTCCATTTCTGCCTATATTGTTTAGTTTTAAAGATAAATACATTCTCTTGAAAGAAATCTTCCATTTCTGTCTACATTCTTTAGTTTTAAAGTAATGTACATTCTTTTGAAAGGAGTCTTCCCTTTCTGTCTACATTCTTTAGTTTTAAAGATAAGTGTATCTTATTTAGGTTCTTAACTGAATAGTGAGTTTGAGCTAAAGAAACACAAGAAGTTTTCTGAAAGACACATGCGTTTCACTGAAAACAGAAATATTCTGTTCACATTGTTCACATCATGGTTGAAGTAAATATAGTCTTCCATTTCTGTCCACATTCTTTAGTTTTAAAGATAAGTACGTTCCTTTGAACGAAGTCTTCCATTTCTTTCTACATTCTTTATTTGTTAAGATAAGAACATTCTTTTGAAAGAAGTCCTCCATTTCTGTCTACATTCTTTTGTTTTAAAGATAATTACCTTCTCTTGAAAGAAGTCTTCCATTTTTGTCTACATTCTTTAGTTTTAAAGTAAAGTACATTCTTTTGAAAGGAGTCTTCCCTTTCTGTCTACATTCTTTAGTTTTAAAGATAAATACATTCTCTTGAATGAAGTCTTCCATTACTGTCTACATTCTTTAGTTTTAAAGTAAAGTACATTCTTTTGAAAGGAGTCTTCCCTTTCTGTCTACATTCTTTAGTTTTAAAGTTAATTACATTCTCTTGAAAGAAGTCTTCCTTTTCTGTCTATATTCTTTAGTTTTAAAGATAAATACATTCTCTTGAAAGAAGTCTTCCATTTCTGTCTACATTCTTCAGTTTTAAAGTAATGTGCATTCTTTTGGAAGGAGTCTTCCCTTTCTGTCTATATTCTTTAGTTTTAAAGGTAAGTGTATCTTATTAGATTCTTAACTGAATAGTGAGTTTGAGCTTAAGAAACACAAGAAGTTTTCTGAAAGACACATGCGTTTCAATGAAAACAGAAATATTCTGTTCACATTGTTCACATCATGGTTGACATAAATATAGTCTTCCATTTCTGTCTACATTCTTTAATTTTAAAGATAAGTACGTTCCTTTGAACGAAGTCTTCCATTTCTTTCTACATTTTTTATTTGTTAAGATAAGTACATTCTTTTGAAAGAAGTCTTCCATTTCTGTCTACATTCTTTTGTTTTAAAGATAATTACCCTCTCTTTAAAGAAGTCTCCCATTTCTGTCTACATTCTTTAGTTTTAAAGTAAAGTACATTCTTTTGAAAGGAGTCTTCCCTTTCTGTCTACATTCTTTAGTTTTAAAGATAAGTGTATTTTATTTAGATTCTTAACTGAATAGTGAGTTTGAGCTAAAGAAACACAAGAAGGTTTCTGAAAGACACATGCGTTTTACTGAAAACAGAAATATTCTGTTCACATTGTTCACATCATGGTTAGATGTAAATGGAGTCTTCCATTTCTGTCCACATTCTTTAGTTTTAAAGATAATTACATTCTTTTGAAAGAAGTCTTCCATTTCTGTCTTCATTCTTTAGTTTTAAAGTAAAGTACATTCTTTTGAAAGGAGTCTTCCCTTTCTGTCTACATTCTTTAGTTTTAAAGATAAGTGTATCTTATATAGATTCTTAACTGAATAGTGAGTTTGAGCTAAAGCAACACAAGAAGGTTTCTGAAAGACACATGCGTTTCACTGAAAACAGAATTATTCTGTTCACATTGTTCACATCATGGTTAGTAGTAAATGGAGTCTTCCATTTCTGTCCACATTCTGTCCACATTTCATGTCCACATTTAAACAATGTATAAGTATCTGAATCAGAGGTAGAAATATTTAATGCAATACAAAATATCTTAAGCAGAGGTCGAAACATGCATGCATACAATGTGACAAAATGCTTTTTCTAGAACAAATATTGTAAACAGAAATAAGAGAATATTCAATATAACAAATATAATTTAAATTTGTATCAATATACAAGAATCTTTACCAATGTAAATTGTCTATAAATAATAGCTCACAAGTATTCAATCTATTATTCACTATTATTATTATTAGTGTGAGTAAGCTTACACTAATCCACCTATTATCTTATTTGAATTTCTCTTTTTTCAAAGGGAAATCTGAGCCTACATAATCTCCACCCAAACCCCCAACCATATATAAGTAATAATCAATCCCCAATTGATGTCTCTAACCCTGAGGGTAAACTTTGGAGAGAGGATTTCATCTTCCAAAATTACTTCCAGCTGCCATGGAGGCAATGTTCTTTCTATGGGATCCTGTAAATTAAAATGATGGTTAAGTTTCAAGATTACTGTCTGGTATAATTGCAAATAGTCTCTGAGTAGGCTGTAGGGTTTTTCTGAAGTTCTTATTTGAAGTTATGGCCAGAAAGTTGTAAGAAGGTATACCATTTCAGCTAATCAAGTTGGAATCATTTTGAGTAGCTGGTACCCAAAACCAGTCTCAAAGTAGCATGATGTCATATCAAACTGTTGTAGTCATCGTTGTGATATCCCACATTCTTCCTGGAAATGTCAAAGACTACTTCAAGAAAATTCATTGTTCATTGTGGAAAAACTTAAACATTATTTATATAGACATATATTCAACAAAAGGTGTGATAGAGACAAAAATAAATATGGAGAAAAGTAAAATTTTTCCTAAATTATTTCTTTTTTCTGTCCCATATCAGATAGCTTCTGACATGAGACAGAAACTGTGAATTTTTCTTTTAACAAAATGCTTGGATTTAGAAAGGATAACCATTGTCCAACTCCAAAGCCAGCTTTGATTTTTAAGTAGAGATATATACATGTTCAGATAATCAAATTTTACCATGCAGATGATACAGCATGATAAATCAGATTTCTCTTTGCTTGGTGATCTTTTTCTGATAGCTATCTTTCCATCTTTAAGCATCTAGATGTCTAAGGTCTCACAACTTTTAGAAGATGAGTATTTTCATTCAAAGACAAGAACAGAAACCTGCCCTAACCTTTGAGGTTTTCTTACCAGCTCTATGATTGTCACCTCTGTGGATGAGCTGTCATTTCTCTTTCTGAAGAGGTTTCTCCTTTTCAGACAGAATCTTTTTTAATTTTGATGGTATCCATAGCTTTTCTTCTCCTGCAGAAACAAAAGCAAAACCCCTTCCGCAATGTAGCACATCTCCTGGTTTCCATTGTGAAGTTAACACATTCTTTAACACCTGCTGACTCAATTCAAAAGTTTTTTTTTTTCTATTATCCAATGTCTCTCTGCTGCCATTGTTCCTTTCTCACTAGTGTTAGGAAAATTTAAAGTTAATAAATCACTATGCAATCTAATTCTGGGGGTATTTTCCATTTCTTTCTGTTTATTTAACCTGTCCTTTATGGTTCAATTTGATCTTTCTGTAACTTCCTGACCTGTAGATTTGGTATACCTGCAATATGCTTTATATTGTAATAAACAAAAAGAAATTGTTTAATTTTCTTAGAGATATATGCTAAACAATTATCTGTCCTTATTTTTGCAGGTATACCCATGATGATCATAACTTCTAATAAATGCCTGATTACTGAATAGCCTTTTCTGAGCTCAAGGCAGTTGCCCATTGAAAACATGTATAAGTTTCAATGGTGTGGTTTATATATAATAATTTTCCAAATTCTGTAAAGTGGAACACATACATTTGCCATATTTCATTCATTTGAGTATTCTTTTGGTTATTCCCTGCAGGTGACAGTATTTGGTTATAGAAAGAGCAAGTAGGACATTTCTTTTATAATCTCTTTGGCTTGTTGCCATGTAATAGAAAACTCTTTCTTTAAACCCTTGCTATTGACATGATGTTTTTATGGACTTCTAAGGCCTGCAACACACTTCCAATCAAAAAATTGATCAATTTCTGCATTACCTTGTGCTAGAGAACCTGGCAGACCCGTATGGGATCAGATGTGTGTTATGCATATAGGACAAAGCCTATTCCTGATTATGTCTTGCTCCTGAATGAATAATGAAGTCAATTCTGTATCATCTGGTATAAATTCAGTGGTTTCAATATGCAAGACAACTCCTGCATATTGTGAATCAGTAACTATATTGAGAGGTTCTTTAAAATCCCTTAGTAACATAAGAATAGCATATAATTCTGCCTTCTGGACAGAATTATAATTATAAGGACTTTGTTCCATCTTATTTAAATCTTCTGTTTTGTAACCTGCCTTTCCTGATTTATTTGCATCAGTATAAATGTACAGACTCCAGCTATTGGTGTGTCACATACAATGAAGGGAAGGATCCAAGTAGTTCTGTTTATAAGGTTAATTCTATAACTTTTGGGATAATTGTTATTAATCTCTCCTTAAAAATGCACATGCTCTTTGCCAGGGTTCATTGTCTTTCCATAATTTTTTAATCTCATCAGTAGCAAAAGACAGTATAATCTCTGCTGAGTCTATATCTACTTCTTGATGAAGTCTCAATTTTCTTTTATAATTAATTCAGAGACTTTTCCACGTAAGTTTTAAAATTTTTACTTGGTTTATGTGGTAAAAATACCCATTCTAAAATATCTTCCCTCTGTATTAATTCTGGAAGGCAATATGACTAGAATGCAATTAAGATTTGGATTCCCTCAATATACATGTGTCTTCTGTAATTTCTCTTCAACCACAATTAATTCTCTCTCAGCTTCAGCTTTAATTGCCTGGGGCTATTTATGTCTTTATCACCATCTAAGGTTTTGCTTAAATGTATTATTAGAACTGGCATTATCTCAACAGCTGGTTTTAGACTGGGAATGTCTCCTAACAATTTTTTAAAGTCATCAAGAGTCCACAATCAGTCTCTTCTAATTTGTGCCTTTTGTGTTCTAATTTTCTGTAAACCTACTTTATAACCTAGGTTACTGACAGAATTTCCTCTTTGTATTTTTTCAGGAGCAATTTGTAATCCTCATTTAGGCAAAACCTTCTTTACACCTTCAAACATTCTTTCTAAGGTATCTACATTCGAATCAGTTAGCCAAATGTCATCCATATAATGGTAAATTATAGATTTAAGAAATTATTTATGTATTATTTTAAATGGCTGACTTACAAAGTATTGGCACGGGTTGGAGGTATTGAGCAATCCCTGTGGGAGGACAGTCCACTGACATCTTCTAATAGGCTGAGAATTATTATAAGTAGGTACTGTGAAGGCAAATTTTTCTCTGTCCTTTTCTTGTAAAGGTATAGTGAAGAAACAATTTTTTAAATCAATAACTGTAAGAGGCCATCATTTAGGTAACAGAGAAAGCAGAGAAATTCCAGATTGTAGAGGGCTCATAGATTGAATTACCTTGTTGACAGCCCTTAAATCTGTCACCATTCTCCATTTTCTAGATATCATTTTAACAACAAACTCCAAGAGCTGATTGATTCCTCAATATGGTGAGCAGCTCACCATATCAGCTGTTCTAAAGCCTGCAGTTTGTCTTCTGTTAAAGGTCATTGTTTAAGCCATATTGCTTTCTCAGTTAACCATTTTAAAGACAGGCCCATTAGTACCTCTGAAGGTTGTTAGTTGCATTGTGTTCTTATACAGAATAAATTATTATACCTTATAATATCCTTCCCAGAAACATGAGTTTCTGGGACTGGAGGAATCTGGATAGTCCATTGCTGCAAAAGGTCATGACCCCATAAATTCAGTGTGATATTAGCCACATATGGCCTTAATCTTCCTCTCTGTCCTTCTGTATCTATGCATTCAACTTATCTCATGATTGCTTTACTTGAGATAGGGTTCCAGTTTCTAGGAGTTGAACATCTGCCTCTTGAAGAGGCCAATTCATATGCCAAGATTTTGGAATAATGATAATCATGTCTGCACCCATGTCTAGTAATCTCTCAATTACAATGTTATTTATATGCACTCTTAGTTTTGGTCTTTGATCATTTATAGAAATCTGCTTTATAAAAAGTCTACTGGTTACTATGGGTCTGTAGGCTGAAGATGGATGCCCCAACAGTAAATTTTAAAGATAGTAACTCCACTGTGTTGTGGTATTGGAAAAAAAAAACTTAGTGGGTGAAATCAAGTCAGGCCAGCAGCAGGGTGTGGGAGAACTTCTTGGCCATGGGCATTTTGGGCCTTTTAGGCTGGTTCCAGTAGGTGTGGAGTTGGGGTTCACATGGGTGCCAGATGAAGAGGGACATTATAAAAATAATCCCACACTTGCTCAGAATTGAGTATAATAAAGGGTTATTTATTTAGGGGTAGACTCACAGATCACAATCCTCTGCATGAATGGGGAATAGAAACCAAATCCAGAAGCCTAGAGAGAGTGAACACACACTTTAGGTTGGCATTAATAGTATAAAAGGCCACACTCAAGTGGGCTGGTATCTTAAAGACTACTGGCTGAAAGAGTTCCCACAACTGGGAGGCCAGTCAAGGAAGAGGGCGGCTCAAATCCCCTAGTCTGGGTCCCCGAGGCCATATCTAGCACTGGGTAGGTCAGCTCTGAAAGAGGTGCCACAACTTTCCTGGCCTGGCAGGCCCTAGGGAGGACTGACCAGGAAGAGGAAACACAAGCCAGTCATGGAAGAGGGGGGACAAATCCCATGTCCTGGCTCCCCAGGCACTGTACAACCCTGGAGAGGACAGCCGTGGGGTGTGGGTCTTCTCAGGCTTAGCTCTTCAGGGCCTGTCATGCCCTGGGGAACCTAGCCATAAAAGGAGGCACAGGCCTGCAATGAAAGCAGGATACAGCTTCCCCCAGGTGGTACAACAAGCCTTGTCTGGCTCTAGGGATGCCAACCAAAGAAGAGAGGGAATATATTCCCCAAACTGTATGGCTCTTGGAAAGACGGCCATGGAAGAGAGGGTTCAACTTCCCCAGCATGGCACCCCAGGGTGTGTCCTGCCCTGAGGAGGCCAGCTGTGGAAGAGAGGGTACAGCTTCTTGGACCTGAACCTACAGGTGTTGGCCATCCATGGAAGATAGGTGTGCAGTTTCCCAGGCCTGGCTGCCAGGGCCTGTCTGACCCTGTAAAGGCAAGATGTGTAAGAGGGAACATGGCTTCCCCAGCATGGCTTCCTAGAACATGTCTGAACCTGTGGAGGCCAGCTGTGGAAGACTGGGGTTCAACTTCCCTGGCCTAGCTCCCCAGGGCCTCTCTGGACATTTGTAGGCTGGCTGTGAAAGTGGTGGTGGTGGGGTACCTACCTTTGCATGAGACAGGGCCTATCCAGGCCTGAGTAGTCCAGCCATAAAAGAGAGGGTTGCAGTCTCCCTGGCCTGGCACCCCAGGTCCTATCCTGGGAGACTAGCCATGAAAGAGAAGACCTGTTTGTTCCTGGGGAGGCCATGGTTGGAAGAGGTACTGTAGCTTCCCTGCCTTGGCAGACTTTGGGGAAGCAGGCCATGAAAGAGGGAACACAGGCTTTCCATGGAAAAGAGGTCACAACTTCTATGGCCTGGCTCACCAGGTACTGTCTGGCCCTGGGAAGGCCAGCCATTGAAGAGGGGGCACAGTTTCAACAGTCTGACTTCTCTGGGGGCCTATCTGGTCCTGGGATAGCCAACTGTTGGAGGGGGGCAGAGGCCTCCTATGGAAGAGGGGGTACAGCTTCCACAAGTGGCTCAACAGGCCTTGTTCAGCCCTAGGGAGGCCAGTCAAGAAGAAGAGGGCATAATTTCCCCAGCCTGTACAGCTTTGGAGAGGCCAGCCATGGAAGAGGGAGCATAATTCTCCTGACCTTGCACCCCAGGGCCTTTTATCTCCTGGGGAGGCCAGTTGTGGAAGAGAGGAGACACATCTTCCTTGGCTTGGCTTCCCAGGGTCTAGAATGCCCAGTGAGGCCAGCTCTGGAATAGGTGGCACAGCTTTCTAGACCTGGCACTCCAGGGCCTGGCCTACTTGGGGAGGCCAGCTCTGGAATAGGTGGGTATAGCTTCACCAGCCTGTCTCCCCATGAATTGTTCAGTCATGAAGAGTCCTGCCATTGTAGAGAGGACCTATCTACTTCTAGGGTGTCCAGGGGTAGAAGAGTGTTGTGCAGCTTTCCCAGTCTGGACCCCTGCCAGTCTGGACCTGGGGAAGCCATCTGGGGAAGAGGCATCTCAGGTTCTCTGGACCCGCAGGCTCTGGGGAGGCCAGCCATGGAAGAGAGGGCTCAAGCCATCTGTGGAAGAGCGGGGGTCAGCTTCCCTAGCCTGGTTCCCCATACACTGTATTGCCCTGGGGAGTCCAGTCATAAAAGAAGATGTGCAGCTTCCCTAGCCTGGGCTCCCCAGAGCCTATCTTGTCCTGGGAAAGTGAACTGTGGAAGATAAGGCCTGTCCACCACTGGGGAGGTCAGCATGGAAGAGGAGCCACAGCTTACCTGGCCTGGCAGGCCCTATGGTGAACAACTTTAGAAGAGGGAGCACAGTCCAGCTACAGGAAAGGGGACACAGCTTCCACAGTGGACTTGCTCCCTATGTACTCTAAGGCCTGGGGAGGGCAGCTGTGGAAGAACTGGTTGCAGCTTCCCCAGCCTAGGTCTCCATAGACTGTCATGTTCTGAGAAAGCCAGTCATGGAAGAGGGAGCAAAGCTTCCACAGCCTGACTACCCATTGCTATAAAGCCCTGGGAAGGACAGCCACAGAAGTAGGAGGTGCAGCTTACCCAGACTGGCTCCCCTAGACCTTTCCTGTCCTGAAAATGCCATCTACGGAAGATGTGACACAGGTTCTCCAGCATGGCAGGACCTGGGGAGTCTAGCTGTGGGAGAGGAGGCATAGGCCTGCCATGGAAGAGGGGGAGCAGCTTCCATTGGTGGCTTACCAGGCCTTGTCTGGCCCTGGGTAGGTTAGTTGTTGAGGAAAGGGAATAGCTTCCCTGGTCAGTCTGGCCATAGAGAGGCCAAGCATGGAAGAGGAGGCACGGTTTACTTGACTGGCAGGCCCTAGGGGGACATCAGTGAAAGAGGGAGCACAGGCCAGCTATGCAAGAGGGGGGCACAGCTTCCAGGGTCTGGATCCCCATGTATCATGGCCCTGGGGAGGACAACTATAAAAGGGCCAGCCAGCTTCCCAGAGATGGATTCCAAGCGCCTGCCCTGTCCCCCAAAGCCCAGCCATGGAAGAAGTGGACTTCCGTGTTCTGGCTCCCCAGAAATATTCCAACCCTTTGGAAGCAGTTGTGGAAGGGAGGTACAACTTCTCTGACATGAGAGTGCCAAGCAAGGGGAGCTGTACCCACTCTTTCACACCTGGCCTCTTCAGGGCCAAACAGGCTCTGGATTGCCAGGCCAGGGAAGCTGTGCCCCCACTTCCATGGATGACCTCAGGAGTACCAGTCAGGTGCTGGGAAGCCAGGCCAGGGAACTTGGGTCCCTCTTCCATGACTGGAAACCTAAGGGCTGGCCAGACCCTGGTGCACCAGGTTTGGGAAGTTGTGCTACCTTTTCCATGAGCCAGCCAGTCTCTGGGATGTCAGGCCTAGGAACATGTTTCTCCTTTTCTGTGGCTGGTCTTCCCAAGGCCAGCAATTTCCTGTGGTGCCAGACCTGGACAGCTTGCCCAATTATCCACAGCTGGCCTCTCCAGGGCCAGCCAGTTCCTAAGGTGACAGGCTGGGGAAACTTCATCCCCTCTTCCACAGCTAGTATATTCAGGGTTGGCCAGGCCCTCCAGTGCAGTTCAGGGAAGCTGCACACCCTCTTCCACAAATGGCATACCCAGTCTGGCCAGGTCCTGATGTACCAAGGCAGGCAAGCTGTGCCACCTCTTCTACAGTGGGCCTCCCAAAGCCTGACAGTCCCTGGGTTTCCAGGCCAGAGAATGTGCTTAAACTCTTCCACAACTGGCCTCCTTAGGGCCATTCTGACCCCACAGTGCCATTCTGGGGAAGCTGTACCCCGTCTCCCATGGCTGGCCTACCCAGGGCTAGCCAGGCACCAGTCATAGAAGCCCTGCCCCCTCATCCATGGTTGGGCCTCTCCAGGGCCAGACAGTCCCTGGAGTTTCAGTCCAGGTAAGATGTGCCCCCTTTTCCATGACCAGTCAGGTGCTGGGGTGCCAGGTCAGGTGCCAGGTCAGGGCCAGTCAGGTGCTGGGGTGCCAGGTCAGGTAAGATGTGTAAACTCTTCAACAGTTGGCCTTCCCAGGGTCATTCAGTTCCTATGGTGCCAGGCCAGGGAAGTTGCCCAACCTTTTCCAGAGCTAGCCTCCCTAGTGCCCCGGGGTTTCAAGCTGGGAAAACTCAACCACAGCTTCCAGAACTGACCTCTTTAGGGCTGGCAGTGCCAGACCAGGGAAGCTGAGCCCCCTTTTTTATGGTCTGGCTTCCCCCAGTGCCAGACAGGCTCTGGGGGTCCAGGCCTGGGAAGTTGGGCCCCTCTTCCATGGCTGGCCTCCCCAGAGCTGGCCAATCCCTCAGGTGCCATGCCAGGAAGGATGTGCCCTCTCTTCTATGGCTTCCCCAATGCCAGCCAGTTCCTTAGGTGATAGCTGGGGAAGCTGTGTTCCTCTTCTATGGCCAGGCACTGGAGTGCCAGACTGAGGAATCTGCACCCACTCTTCCATGCCTGTTCTCTTCAGGTAGGCCAGGCCCTGGGGTGTCAGGCCAGCAAAATTGCAACCCGCTCTATGGCTGTCCTCTGGAGGGCCAGCCAGGCCTTGGGGTACCAGGCTTGGGAATCTGGGCCCCCTTTTCATAACTCTCTGACCATGGACCAGACATATCCTGCAGTTCCATTACAGAGAAGCTGCACCATGCCTTCCACAGCTGGTCTCCCCAGGTCTGAACAGGCCCTGGGGGACCAGGATGGGGAATCTGAGTTCCTTCTATGATGGCTGGTCTCCCCAGAGCCTGTCAGTTCCTGGGGTACCAGGATATCAGGAAGATGCTTCCCTTCTTCCATGGCTGATCTGCCTAGGGCTGGCCAGGTCCTGGAGTGCTAGCCAAGGGAGATGTGCCCACTCTTCCACAGCTGGCCTTCCTAGGGCTATACAGGCCCTAGGGTGCCAGACCAGGGAAGCTGTGCTGCCTCTTCCATTGCAGGCCTCCACAGGGCCACCTAGGCCCTAGGGTACTAGATCAGGGAAGCTGTGCCACCGCTTCCACGGCTGACCTCCCCAGGGCTGGCCAGTCCCTAAGGTGCCAGGCCAGGTAAGTTGTGTCCACTATTCTATGGATACCTTCTCAAAGACTGGCCAGGCCCTGGGTGCAACATCAGGAACTCTGTGCGCTCTCTTCCATGACTGACCTACCCTGTGCCCTCCAGGTCCTGGGATGCCAGGCTGGGGAAGTCACACGCCCGTTCCACAGCTGGCCTCACAAAGATCAGCCTGGCCCTGGGGTGCCAGGATGTTGAAGCTGCATCCACAGCTCCATGACTGCCAGGCAGGGGATCTGTGTCCCCTTTTCTATAGCAGGCATCCCCAGGGAGGCAAGACCTGGAGATGTCAGGCCTTGTAAGATGTACCGCTTCTTACATGACTGGCCTCCAAAGGGTCAGGTAGGCTCTTGGGTGCCAGACTAGGGAAGGTTCAACCCCTCTTCAAAAGCTGCCCTTGCCCTGGGGTGGTAGGCTGGGTATCTCTAACCTATCTTCTACAGTTGGCCTCCTCAGGGCTGGCTTAGCCACCAGGTGCCAGGTCATGGAAACTTTGCCCCCTCTTCCATGCCTGCCCTCCCCAAGTATGGCCAGGCCCTGCTGCACCAGACCAGGGAAGCTGTACTTGCTTTTCCACAGCTGGCCACACCGCAGGGTGTGCCAGTCCTTTGGGTAACAGGCTGGGGAATTTGTGCCCCCTTTTCCATGGATGACCTACCCGGTACTGGCCAGAAGGTACTGGGATGCCTGGCCACAAAAGCTCAGACCCCATTTCCAGTGGGGTCCGTGGTGCCAGGCTGAGTTAGCTGTGTCCCCTGTTCCACAGCTGGCTTCCCCTTTGCCAGTCAGGACTTGTGGATCCAGACTGGGGAAGCAGCAACCCCTCTTCCATGGCTGGGATCCCCAGGGCAGGGCAGGACCTTGGGTTACAGGCCAGTGAAGATGCAGCCCCTTTTCCATGACTGGCCTTCCAGAGAGCCGGTTAGGCCCTAGAGTTTCAGGATGGGGGAACTGTGCCCCCTGTTCCACGATTAGCTTCTCAGGGCTAGCAAGGGCCTGGGGTGCCTTGCTAGGGAAACTTCACCCCCTCTTCCATGACTGATCTACCCAGGACTGGCCAGGCCCTAGGGTGCCTGGCTGTAGAAGCTGTGCCTCCTTTTGAGGGCAAACCAAGGCTTTGAGTGCCAGGAGAGGCTACATGGGCCTATCTTTCTCAGCTGGCCTCCTAAGGGATGACCAGGCCCTGGGGTGCCAGGTTGGACAAGCTGCACCCACAGAACCATGTCTGCCAGACAGGGAAGCTGTATGCCCACTTCTGTGACTGGCCACTTCAGAAGTAACCATTTCCTTCAGTGCCAGGGCAGGGAAGAAATGGCAAATCTTTCACAACTGCCAGGCAGGAAAACTGAGTCCCCATTTCCACTGCTGGTTTCCCCACGGCCGTCCAGGCCCTGGGATGCCAGGCTAGGTAGCTGTGCTCCCTCTTCCATGACTGGATTCCATGTGTTGGCTATGCCACTGGGTGCCAGTCTGGGGGAGCTCCACTGTCAGTTCCATGGCTATCAGGAGGGAAACTGTACTCCCTCTTCCAAAGCTGACCTCCCCAGTGCTGTCCAGGCCCTGGAGTAACAGACCAGGGAGATACACCAACACTTCTATAACTGCAAAGCAGGAAAACCTGCCCCCTTTCCTTCTGCTGACTTCCCATGGTATGCCAGGCCAGGAAACCTGTGCTCCCGCTTTCACTGCTGAAAATCCCAGTGCCGGCCAACTCCTAGGGTGCAAATCTGGGGAAATTGAGACCTGTCTTCAATGACTGGACTCTCAGGGCCAACCAAGCACTGGTGTGAAAAGCAGGGGAAGCAGCAACCCCTTTTCCATGGCTGACCTCATCAGAGCTGGTCAGATCCTTGGATCTGGGGAAGAAATCTCTCTATCTTGGTTGGCATCTTCACTGCCAGATAGGCCCTAGGGTTCCAAACTGCAGAAGCTGTACCTGTTCTTCAACAGCTGGACTCCCCAGGACCGGCTGGTTCCTAAATTGCCAGGCTGGTGAAGCTGTGTCCCCTCTTCTACAACTGGCCTGCCCAGGGTCAGACAGGCTTTTGGATTCCAGGTAGGGGAAACTGCATTTACTCTTCCACAGCTGGACACCAGAGTGCTGGTAAGGCTCTGGGGCACCAGGCTGGGGAAACTGTGCCTCTTCCTCCATGGTTAGCCACGTCAGGGTAAGCCAATTCTTGGGATACCAGACTGGGAAAGCTGCATGTCCTCTTCTATGACTGGCCTTCCCAGAGCTGGCTAGGCCCGCAGTGCCTGGCCATGGAACCTGTACCTCCTCTACCAGAGCTGGTCTTCCAAGGACTGGCCAGAGCCTGAGGTGCCAGGCTGGGAAAAGAGCATCCCCTCTTCCACACTGGATTCCAAATGTTCAGTCAGGCCCTGGGTTGCCAAGCTAGGGAAGCTGTGACTCCTCTTCCAAGGTTAACTCTTTAGGGCCTGCCAGGCCTTGGGGTGCCAGGCCAGGGAAGCTGCACCACCTATTCCACAGATGGCCTTTGCAGGGCCAAACAGGTCTGGACTTCCAGGCTAGGATCTGCACACCCTCTCCCACAGCTGGTTCCCCTCAGTCAGCCAGGTCCTACAGTGCCAGGCACCCTCTTCCATGGCTGGTGTACCCAGCCTGGCCAGGACCTGGGGTGTCAGGCCTGAGAATCTGTGTCCCCTGCCACCTAGGCCTCTCAAGGTCCAGTCAGGGACTGGGGTGCCAGGTTGGTAAAGCTGCATACCCTCTTCCATGTTCTGGACAGGCCCTGGGGTAGTAAGCCAGAGAAGCTCAGCTCCCCGTTTGGTGAAGTTGTGCACCCTCTTCCACTTCTGACTTCCCTAGTGCCCTAGGCCCTAGGGGTCAAGGCCTGGGAATCTGTGCCACCTCTTCCACAGCTGGTCTCTTCAGCACTGCCCAGTCCCTAAGGTGCCAAGCCAGGGAAGCTCAGCTCCCCCTTCCACAGCGGGCCTCCCCATGGCCAGCAGTACCAGATCTGAGAATCTGTACCCCCTCTTCCGTGACTCTCCTCTGGACATCTGGCCAGGCCCTAGAGAGCCAGACTGGGCAAGCTGGGCCCATTCTTCCACAGCTGGCCACTTAAGGGCTGGCCAGGCCCTATGATGCCAGGCTGGGGAAGCTGCACTCCCTATTCCATATTTAGCTTCTTGGGTCTGGTCAGGCCCTGGAGTGGTGCGGGAGAATTGTCTGTATTCTGTCAATCATGATTTAAATAAACGCTGATTGGCCATTAGCCAGGATGTATAGGTAGGTCAACCAGACAGGAAGTAGAGGCGGGGCTATTAGACCAGGAGAATTCTGGGAATCAGGAAGCTCTCTTGGCACTCCCGTCTGGACCACCGAAGAAGCAAGATGTGACCTGCCCTGCTGAGAAAGGTACTGAGCCATGTGGCTAACATTGATAAGAATAATGGGCTATGTACGTTACAAGAGCTAGTAAGAAGCCTGAGCTAATGGGCCAATCAGTTTATAACCTAATGTAGACTCTGCGTGATTTTCTTTGGGACCCAATGACTGTGGGACGTGGTGGGAGGACAGAAACCAACCAGGCCCTCATGCTACACTGGAGTGCCATGTCAGATGAGCTGTAACTCATCTTCCATGGTTGGTCTGCCCAGAGATGGCCAGACCTTGGCGTGCCTGGCTGAGGAATCTTTTTCCCCTGTCCCATGACTGGCTTCCTGATGGCTGGCCTCAGGTGCCAGGCTGGGGAAACTGTACCCCCTCTTCCATGACTGATCTTCATAGGGCTGAATATGACCTGGGGTGCCATGCCAGGAAGCTGTGACCACCTTTCACAACTGGCCTTCCTAGTTCTGGACAGTCAACCTTGGGGTGCCAGGCTGGGCTAGATGGGCCACTCTTTTTCAGCTGGCCTAACCTGGGATGACCAGGCCCTAATACATTAGGAAAGGGAAACTGGGCTCCCACTACCAATGGATGGCTTCACCAGGACCAACCAGTTCCTAGGGTGCCAGGCTAGGGAAGATGTGCCCCCTTTTCCACAGCTGGCCTACCCAGGGCATGCCAGTTTGCACTGGGGTGCCTGGCCATAGAACTCAACCAACTCTTCCACAGCTGGCTTCCCCAGGGCCGGTGGTGCCAGGCTGGATTATCTCTGCCCCCTCTTCCATGGTTGGTTTCACCAGTGCCAGCTAGGCCCTGGCAGTCCAGGATGGGAAAACAGCACTCCCTCTACTATGGTTGCCTCGGGAGCCATACCAAGGAAGACGTGCCCCCTCTTCCACAGCTTGCTTCCCCAGAGACAGCCAGGTCCTTGGGCAGCAGACCACAAAACCTGCACCCATTCTTCAACATCTGGACTCCCCTGGGCCAGCCAATTGCTAAGGTGCCAGGCCAATTTAAGTGCACCCAGGCTTCCACAGTTGTCCCCACCAGGGCCAGCCAGACCCTGAGGTGCGTGGTCATAGAAGCTCCATACCTTCTGCCATGACTGGCTTCCCAAATGCTAGCCAGGACCTGGGCTTCCAGGCCACAAAAGATATATACCCATCTCCATGGCTGATCACCCTAGTGTCATCCAGGTCCTGGCGTGCCATCCTGGGGAAGTTCAGCCCCTTCTTCCACAGCTGTCTTCCCCAGGTCTAGCAGTACCATGCTGGGGAATCTGTGTCCCCTCTTCCTTGGCTGGCTTCCACAATGCTGGACAAGCCCCGGAGGTCTAGGCTGGTGAAGTTTAGCTCCTTCTCCACAGTTGACCACCCAATGGCTCAACAGGTCCTGGGATGACAGGCCAGGTAGATGCATCCCTCTTGCACTTCTGACAACCCCAAAACAAGCCAGCTGATCTGGTGCCAGGCTGGGGAAGATGTGCCCTATCTTCAGTGGCTGGCTTCTCTGAGATGAACCAGATGCTGGAATGCTAGGCCATGAAAGCTATGCCTGCTCTTCAACAGCTAGTCTCCTCAGGGAGACCAGATCCTAAAGTGCTAGGCCAACCCCTGGCGTTCCAGGTCAGGAAGCTGTTCCCTCCCTTTTCCACACTTTGCTTATTTAGAGCAGGGCAGGTGCTGGGGTGCCATGGCAGGGAAGCTGCACCACCATTCCAAAGCTGACCCCCCTCCCCAAGGCTGGTGAGACACTGTGGTTTCAGGCTGGGGAAACCACTCCCTCTTCCACGGTTAGCTTTTCAGATGCCAGGCCAGTGAAGTTGGGCCCCCTCTTCCACAGCTGTTCACCATAGACCTCCGAGGCCCTGTAGTCCAGGGAAGCTACATATCCTCTTCAGTGACTTGCATACTGAACCTTGGCCAGACCCTGGGTGACAGGCCTGGTAAGCTGCACACACTCTTCCACAGCTGGCCCAAATGACAGTCAGACACTGAGGTGTCAGGCCAGGGACAATGCTCCTCCTCTCTCATGGTTGGCATACCCAGTGCTGACCATGCCTTGGGATACCAGGCTGGGGGAGATGTGCCCCATCTTCCACAGCTGTTCTCCCCAAGGCTGGCCTGGCTCTGGGCTGCCAGGCTAGGAAATATGTGCCTGCTCTTCCATTACTGGACTCCCCAGGCTAGCCAGCTCCCGGGTTGGAGGCCCGCTCTTCCATGACTGGTCTCCCCAGGCTAGCCAGTTCCCAGGTTGGCAGGCTAGAGAAGCTGTGCTCCTTCTTCCACTGCTGACTTCCCCTAGATCCACCAGTCTCTAGAGTGCAAGCAGGGTAGCTGTGCCCTGTCTTCCATGACTGGCCTCACCAAGGCCAGCCAGTTGGTGGGATTCCAGGATGGGGAAGTTGCATTCCCTCTCCCATTGCTGGCCACCCACAGCCTGGGAAAGCCCTTGGGTGTCAGGCCAGGGAAGGTGTGCCCTGTGTTCCACAACTGGCCTTACCAAAGATGGTCAGGCTCTTGACTGCCAGGCTGGGAAGATATGCCCACTCTTTCATGGCTGGCCAGTACCTGGAGTGCCAGATTGGGGAAGCTGCACTCTTCCATGGCTCACTTCCCCTGGGCCAGCCAGGGCCTGGGGTGCCAGGGTGGGAATGGCACACCCACAGTTCCACAACAGCCAGGAAGGAGAACTGTGACCCCTCTTCATTACCATCCCTCCCCAGGACTGACCAGGCTCTTGGGTGCCAGTCACCCAAGATATGCCCACACATTCATGAATACCAGGCAGGGGAACTGCATCCCCTCTTCCATTGCTTACTTCCTCTTGGCTGGCCAGACCCTGGAGTGTCATACTGGGGAATCTCTGCCCCAACTTCCAAGGCTGGCCTCCCCAGGGTGGGCCAGTTACTAAGGTGCCAGGCAGAGGAAGCTGCCTGCCCTCTTCCAGGGCTGGCCAGCCAGGCTTTAGAGTGCCAAGCCATGGAAGTTATGCCAGCTCCTCAACAGCTGGATTACCCAGGGCTGGCCAGTTCCTAAGGTTCCAGGCCAGGGCAACTGTAACTTTCTTCAATGACTGACCTCCCCAAGGCTTGCCAGTCTCTTGGGTGCCAGCCCAAATAAGATGTGCCCTTTCTTCCATGCCTGGCCTCTTAAGGGTGGAAGATGCTAGGCCATTGAAGCTGCAAGCCTTGGGTGGCAGGCTGGAGAAACTGTACCCCCTCTTCAATGGCTGGCCTCCCCAAAATCAACCAGGCCCTGGGTGTCAGGCTGGAGAAATTGAATGCCCTCTTGCATAACTGGACTCCCAAGGGTCAGCCATACCTTGAGGTGCCAGACCAGAGAATATGCACGCCCTCTCCCCTGGCTGGCCTCGACAGTGCCAACCAGGCCTTGGGATGCCAGGCTGGGGAAGATGTGCCCACCCTTTCATGACTGGTCTCACCAGGCTGGCCAGTACCTTGGTTGGCATGCTGAAGAAGCTGTGCCACCTCTTCTACTGCTAACTTCCCCTTGGATCCACCAGTCGCTGTGGTGTGAGGTCAGGGTAGATGTGCCCTGTCTTCCATGACTGGCCTCACCAGGACTGGCCAGTCCCTGGGATTCCAGGATGGAGAAATTGTACTCCCTCTCCCATTGCTGGCCACTCACTGCCTGGACAAGCCCTTGGGTGTCAGGCCAGGGAAGCTGCTCCCCCTCATCCACAACTGGTAATGCCAGGGCTTATGGTACCAGGCTGGGAAGGCTGTGCCCACTCTTTCATGACTGGCTTCCAGAGGGCTGGCCAGATCCTGGGGTCCAGGCCAGGAAAGCTCTTCCTCTCTTCCATGGCTGACTTCTCCAGACTCAGCCAGCCCCAAGTGTCCTAGGGAGGGGTTAATGTGCCCACTCTTCCTTGGCTGTCCTCCCTTGGGTGAGCCAGACACTGAGGTGCCAGATTGAGAATGCTTCAGACTCAGTTCCACAGCTGCTGGGCAGGGGATTGTACCCCCTCTTCCATGACTAGTATCCCCTGGGCCAGTCAGACCTTGACTTGCCAGGTCAGGGAAGCTGCAAACCATCTTTCATGGCTGGCCTCCCCTGGGACCAGCCAGGCCCTGGGCTGTCAGGCTGGAAAAATTGCATACCTTTTTCCATGGCTGTCCTCTTCCAGGCCAGCCAGGACCTGGGGTTCCAGGCTGAGTAAGCTGTGCCCCCTCTTACATGGTCGACATCCCCTGGACCCACCAGTCCTTAAGGTGCCAGTCCAGGGAAGCTGTACCCTTCTTCCACAACTGGCCTCACCAGGGCCAAGCAGGCACTGCTATTTCAGGACGGGGCAACTGCACACCCTCTTCCACTGCTGGCCTCCCCATGCTTGGGCAAACCCTTGGGTGCCAGGTCAGGGAAGCTGCTCCCCCTCTTCCATGGCTAGTCACCCTAAGGCCAATGGTGCCAGCTTGGGAATGCTGTGCTCACTCTTCCATAGCTGGCCTTCTTCAGGGCAAATGAGGCCCTGGGGTGACAGGCTGGGGATGCTGCATTCCAGATTCCATGGCTAGCCTCCCCAGAACTGACCAGTCCCTGGGGGGCCAGGTCAAGGATGCTATACCCCCTTTTCTGCAGCTGGCCTCCCCAGCATCAGCCACTCCCTGGTGTTTCAGACTGGGAAAGATTGCGCTCCCTTTCCCACGGCAGGCCTCTCAAGTCCCAGCCAGGCCCTGTGGTGCCAGGTCGTGAAATCTGCACCCCCTATTCAACAGCTCCTCTCTCTAGGGCCAGCCAGGCTCTGGAGTGCCAGGCCAGGTACCTGCATCCCCTATTCCATGGCTGGCCTCCCTAGGGCCAGCTAGGTCCTATAGTGACAGGCTGAGGTAGATGTGTCTCAAATTCGATGGTGGGCTAGGTGGGTGACCAAACCCAGTGGTGCCAGGATGGGGAAGACATGTCCACTCTTCCATGACTGTCAGGCAGGGAACTGAACCCCACTTTCACAGCTGGCCACCAGAGTTCCAGTTATGCCCTGGGGTGCCAGACTGGGAAAGCTGTGCCCCCTCTTCAACAGAAGGCCTCCCAAGTAACAGTCAGACCCTGGAGTGACAGGCCAGGGAAGCTGGGCACCCTCTTCAACCACTGGCCTCCCAAGGGCCAGCAGGGCTCTGTAGTGTCAGGTTGTATAGCTGCACCTCCTCTTCCATGACTGGCCTCTGCCTGCTGGCCAGGCCACTGGGTGCCCAACAGGGCAAGCTATGCCATAAGTGTCATGGCTGCCAGGATAAGAACTGTGTCTCCTCTTCCAATGCTGGTCTTCCCAGGGCTGGCCAGGTCCTGGGATGCCAGGCCAGGCAATTGCACCGCCTCTACTATGAATGGCCTCTTCAGGGATGGCAAGGCTCTAGTGTGTCAGCCCAGGGAAGCTGTGCCCTCTCTTGAACAGGTGACCTCACCCAATCCAGCCAGGCCCTGGTGCATCAGGCCAGGGAAGTTGTGCACCATCTTCAACCATAGGCCTCCCCAAGTCTGGCCAGGCCCTGGTGGGCCAGTACAGAGAAACTGCACTCCCTCTTCCTCAGATGGCCTCCCCAGGGTAGGCTAGTCCCTGGGGTGCCAGGCCAGGGAGGATGTGCCCCTCTTCTATGACTGGTTTACCCAGGGTCAGTCAGTTCATGGGGTGCCAGGCCTGGGAAACTGCATTATTCTTCCACAGCTTCCCTATCCTGGGTCAGCCAGTCCCCAAGATGCCATGCTGGGGAAACATCACCCCCTCTTTCACGGCTTATCTCTTCAGGGCATCGCAGGCCCCAGAGTGGCAGGCAAGGGAAACTACACACCCTCTTCCACAGCTGGCCAGGCCCTGAGGTTCCCAGCTGAGAAAGCCGTGCCGCCTCTTCCATGACTGGCCACTCCATGATTGACCATGCCCTGGGTTACCAGGTCAGTGAATCTCTGCCCTCTCTTCCATGACTGGCCTCCCCAAGGCCAGCTAGACCCTGAGGTGTGAGGTAGCAGAAGCTAAGCCCACTTTTCAAAAGTTGGATGCCTCAGGGTCAGACAACTGCTAAGGTGCTAGGCCATTGAAATTGTGTCCCCTCTTCCATGTCTGCCTTCCCCAGGGTCAGCCAGGCCCTGATTCATCAGGCCAGAGTAGCTGATCTTCCTCTTCCACAGGCGGCCTCCCCAGGACTGGACAGTCCCTGGGCTGCAAGGCTAGGGAAGATGTGCTCACTCTTCCACAGCTGGCCTCTCTAAGGCAAGGCAGTAACTAAGGCGCCAGGCTGGGGAATCTGACACCTCTTCCACTGCTTGCCTATTAAGGGCTTACAAAGCCCGGTGGTGCCAGGCCAGGGAAGTGGCCACCCTTCTTCCATAAGGCTTTCCTACTGAGGGCTTTCCAGGAGGCCCTGGGCTGCCTGTGCATGGAAGCTCTCAACACCCTCTTTCATTGCTGGCCTCCCCAGTGCCTGCCAGGACCTGGGGTGCCAAGCTGGGGAAGTTGCTCCCTCTATTCCACAGCTGGCCCCCAGGGCCGCTCAGGACCTGGGGTACCAGACCAAGGAAGCTGTGCTCCCCATTCTGTGACTGACCTTCAGTATGCCAGCAATGCCCAGTGATACCATGCCAGGGAAGTTGTACTGAGCCTTCCACAGCTGGCCTCTCCAGGTCTGACTAGTCCCTAAGATTCCAGGCCAGGGAAGCTGTACTTCCTCTTCCATGACTAATGTCCTCAGGGCCAGCCAGGCCCTGAAGTGCCACGTCATGGAAGTTGCACTCCCTTTTTCACAGTTGGCCTACTCAGTCTGTCCATGACCTGGGGTGCAAGGCCAGGTAATCTGTGCTTGCTCTTCAATGGCTGGCTGCCCCATGCCTGGCCAGATCCTGGAGTGCCAGGCTGGAAAAGTTGTACCTTCCTTTATCAAGGCTGGTCACCCCAGGGCCAGCCAGTCCATGGGATGCCATACTGAGGAAGATGTGCCCTCTTTTCCATGGATGGTCTATGAGGTCCTGGGGTGCCAGGCTTGGGAAGAAGTGCAAACTTTTCCCCAGCTGTCTTCCCCAGGGACAGTCACTCCCTAACGTACCAGACTGGGAAAACAGCATCTCTTCTTCCTTGGCTAGACTCTTCAGGGTTGGACAGGCCCTGGAATGCCAGGCTGGGCAAGCTGCACCCCTTCTTCTTCAGCTGACCTACCCAGGGCTGTCCAGGTTCTGGGGTGTCTGACCATGGAAGTTCAACCCCATCTTCCATGGCTGGCCTCCCATTGGTTGTCCAGGGCCTGGGGAAACTGCAAAGTCTCTTCCATGGCTGGTCTCCCTAATGCCAGCCAGGTGCTGGGGTGCTTATTCATGGAGTCTCAGCTCCTTCTTCCATAGGTGAGCTTGGCATGGCCGGCCAGGTTCTTGGGTGTCAGGATGGGTAAGCTGCACCCTCACTTCCAAGACTTTTCTCCCCAGGGCCAGCCAATTTCTAGGATGCTAGACCGGTGAAGTTGTGCCCTCTCTTCCATGGCTGGCCTCCCCAAGGCTGGCAAGATCCTGAGGCGCCAGGCCAGAGAAGTTGTGCTCCCTCTTTCCAGGCTGGCCTCCTCAGTGATAGCCAGGCCATGGGTTCCCAAGCCGTGAATGTAGAACCCCCTCTCCCACATCTGAACTCCCTGTGGCTGCCCAGGTTTTCAGGTGCCAGCCCAGGGAAGCTGGACCCACTCTTCCATGGAAGGCCTCCCCAAGACCAGCTAGGCCCTCGGGTGGCAGGCAGAGAAAGTGCACCTCCTAATCCATGACTGACTTCCCCAGTGCCAGCCATGTCCTGGGTTGCAGGCCAGGGAAGCAGTGCCCTATGTTTCAAGACTGGCATCCCCAGTGCTGGCTCGGGCCTCGGGTGCCAGACTAGAGAAAACGTGCCCACTCTTACATAGAGTAATGTCTTCCATGCTGGCCTCCCCAGGGACAGCCAGTACCTAAAATGCTTGGCCAGGGAAACTGCACACCCTCTTCCACAGCTAACCTCTTCAGGGACTGGCAGACCATAGTGTGCCAGACCAGGGAACTGCACCACTCTTTCCATGACTGGGCTGCCAGGCCAGGGAAACAGTGCCCCCTCTTCCAAGGTTGGCCAACCCAGGCCTAGTCAGATCCTGGGTGCTTGGCCAAGAAAGCTCCATCCTTTCTTCCATGGATGACCTCCCAAGTGCCAGTCATGGCCTGGAGTGCCAGGCCAGGGAAGCTGCACACCCTCTTCCATGGATGGCCTTCCTAGTGACAGCCAGACCCTGGGGTGCCTATCTGGGAAAATTCATCCCCATCTTCCATGGCTGGCCTCTCCCAGGACCAGCAGTACCAGGCCAGAGAAGCTGTACCCTTTCTTCCACAGCTGGTTGCCTCAGGACCATCTTCTGGGGTATCAGGATGTGGAAGCAGTGCCTGCTCTTCAGCAGATGGACTCCCCAGAGCTAGCAAGTTCCTAATGTGCTCGGCCAGTGAAGCCATGCCCCCACTTCCACATCTGGCCTCCCAAAGGCGAGCCAGGCCTGGAGAGCCAGGCCAGGAAAGATAATGACCCCTCTTTAATGGCAGGCTTCCCCAAGGCTGGGCAGTCTCTAAGATGTCAGACCCAGAAAACTGCACCCTGTATTCCACGGCTAATCTCTTCATAGCTGGTCAGACCCTGGAGTGCCAAGCTAGGGAAGCTGTACACTCTCTTCCAAGGTTTGCCTACCCAGCCTTCCCATGCCTTGGAATGCCAGGCCAGGGAACCTATGCCAACTCTTCCACAGCAGGTCTGTGGTGCACTGCCCAGGCCATGGGGTACCAGGCTGGAGAAGCTGGGCGCCCCTTTCCTCAAATGTTTGCCCATAGGCCAAGCAGACTGTCTGGTGCCAGGCCAGGCAAGCTTTGCCTCTTAATCAATGACTGGCCTCCCAAGGGCTGTCCAGGCCCTGGGGTACTAGGCCAGGGAACCTGTGTTCCCTTTTCTATGGCTGGCCTCCCCAGGGCTGGACAGTCACTAAGATGCAAGGCAGGGGAAGCTGCGCCACCTCTTCCCATGGCTGGCTTCCCATAAGTCTGATAAGCCCTGGCTGCCAAGCTGGGAAAGATATGCTCTCTACTCTCATCTGACTTCCGCAGGGCCAGCCAGGCCCTGGAGCGCTAGGCCATGGAAACTGTGCCTGTTCTTCCACAACTGGATTCCCCGGGGCTGGCCAGTTCCTAAGCTATCAGGCTAGAGAAGTAGTGCCCCTTATTCCATACCTGGCCTCTTCAGAGCCACCCAGGCCATGGGGTGCCAGGCCAGAGAAGCTACACCCATTCATTCATAGTTGACCTCCCCAGGGCAAGCCATTCCCAAAGATACCAGGCTAGGTTAACTGCACTCCCTGTTCCACAGCTAGACTCTTCAGGGCTGGCCAATCCCTGTTATGTCTGACCAGGGAAGTTGTGCCCTCTCTTCCATGCCTGGACTCCCCAGGCCCAACCAGTCCCTGGGGTGCCAGGGCACAGAAGATGTGACCCTACTCCCATGAATGGTACACAGGGCTTGCCAGAGCCTGGGGTGCCAGGTGGGGTTGCTGCTCCCCTTTTCCATGGCCTGACTCCCAGGGCCAGCCTGGCCCTGGTGTGCCAGGCCAGGAAAGCAGTGCCCCCTCTTGCATGGCTGGCCTCCCCAGGGATGGCCAGTCCCTTGGGTGCCTGCTCTTCCACAGCTGACCTCTTTAGGGCCAGCCAGGCTCTGGGGTACAAGGCCAGGGAAAGTATTCTCCCTCTTCAACGACTGTCCTCTGGGAGGCCACCCAGTTCCTAGGGAGCCATTCTGGGGTGGTCCTCTTCCACAACTACCTTCTTCAGGGCCAGCCAGGCCCTGGGCTGTTATATTGGAGGATTTGCATGCCTTCTTCCAGAGTAGGCCTCCCAAGGCTGGCCAGACCATGGGGTGCCTGGCCATAGACTCTGTGCCCCTTTTCCATGACTGGCCTCCCAAGGGCCAGATAGGGCCTGGGGTGCCAGGCTGAAGAAACTATACCCCTTCTTCCATGGCAGCATGTTAGCCAGGCCATTGGGTGCCAGGCTGAGGCATCTCTGCTGCCAGTTCATTAGCTGCCAGGAGGAGAACTGGACCCCCTCTTTCAAGAATGGCCTCCCCAGGACTGGCCAGACCCTGGGGTGACAGTTCAATGACCACCAGGCAGGAAAACTGCACACCCTCTTACACTGCTGACTTCCTCTTTGCTGAACTGGTCCTGGGGTGCCAGGCCAGGTAACTGTTCCCCCTCTCTACAGCAAACCTCCCTAGGGCCAGCTAGGCAAATGACAGGCCAGAAAATCTATACCTTCTATTCCATACCTTGCTTCCCCAGTGCTGGCCATGTCCTGGGGGTGCAGGCCAGGGAAGCACTGCCTTATCTTCCATGGTTGGCTCCCCTAGGCCAGCTAGATGTTTGGGTGCAAGGCTGGGAAAGATGTGCCTACTCTTCCACAACTGGAATCTCCGGGGCCAGCCAGTGCCCAAGATGCCAGACCAGAGAAACTGTGGCCCCTCTTCTATAACTGGCCTGCCCAGGACTGGTCAGGAGGTCCTGGGGTGCCTGTTCGTGTTCAGTCCCCACTTCCACTTCTGACACCTCCAAGGCCAATAGTAGCTGTCCAGGAAAGCTGAATTCCCTCTTATGTGGCTGGCTTCCCCAGCACCAGCCAGATCCTGAGGGTTCAGGCCTGGGAAGAAGTGACCATTCTTCCATGGCTGACCTCCCCAGTGCCGGACAGTTCCACAGGTGCTTGGCCTGGCAAGATGTGCCCCCTCTTCCATGACTGCCTTTCCTGGCTGGCCCTGGCATTCCAGGCTATGGAAGCTGTGCATACTGTTCAAGAACTGAACTCCCCAGGGCTGGCTGGGTCCTGGCGTGCCATGCCAGGGAAGCTGTTCTCTGTCTTCCACACCTGGCCTCTTCAGGCCCAAACAGTCCTTGGGGTGCCAGACCAGGGAATCTAAGCCCCATCTTCCACAGTTTGCTTCTGCTGTGCCAGTTAGGTCCTGGTGTAGCAGGCTGAGAAAACTATGCCGTCTTTTCAATGGCTGGACACCCATGTGTTAGCCAGGCCCTGCAGTTCCAGGCCAGGGAAAATTTGCTCTCTCTTGCAGGAGCAGGCCCTAGATGTGAGGCTCATGAAGATGTGCCTCCTCTTCATTGGCCTCCCCGGGGCTGGGAAGTCCCTCAGGTGCCAGGCTGAGGAAGATGTACCCCTTTTTCTTTGGCTGGCTTCCCCAGAGGCAGCCAAGTCTTGGGAACGACAGGCCATGGACGCTGTGTCTGCTCTTCCACAGCTGACCTCTACATGGCAGACCAGTGGTAACAGACTGGTGAAGCTGAAGTCTCTCTTACACAAGCTCTTACAACTCTTACATAGCTGGCCTCTCCAGGGTCCATAGTCCAGAGACTATGCCACCTCTTTCACGACAGGCTACCCGAAGGCCATACAGGCCCGGTGGTGACAGTCCAGAGAGGCTGTGCACCCTCTTCCAGAACTGGCCTCACCTGGGTTGGCCACTCCCTAAGGTGCAAGACAGGGAAACTGTGCCCCCTGTTCCATGACTGGCCTCACCTAGGCTGCCCAGGCCTGATTATGGCAGGCTGGTGAAGCTGTACCCCCTATTCCAGGACTTGCCTACCTACATCCAACCAGACCCTGGAATGGGGAAATGCTGTGGGACAATGGTCTTAATCCTGTCATTTGTATTATTTTTAATAAAATGCTGATTGGCCAGTAGCGAGGCAGGATGTATAGGCAGGGTGACCAGGCAAAAAGTAGAGGTGGGGCAATGAAAACAGGAGAATTCTGGGAAGAGGAAAGCTCAGTTTGCAGTTGTGACCCAGACACAGAGGAAACAATATGTGACTGCCTCACCAAATAAGGTACCAAGCCACGTGGCTAACACAGACATGAATAATGGGCTAATATAAGTTATAAGAGTTAATAAGAAGTCTGAGCTACTAGGCCAATCAGTTTATAATTAATGTAGACCTCTGTGTGTTTCTTTGGGACTTAACGACTGCAGGAACTAGGTAGGACAGAAACTTCTGTCAACAGGCCCAGCCAGTCCCTGGGGTGCCAGACTGGGAAGCTGTACCCACTTTTCCATGTCTGGCTTTTTCTGGGGTGGTCAGATCCTGAGGTGCCAGATCAGGGAAACTGCCCCCCTTTATCATGGCTGGCCAGCCCTGGGTCAGCCAGGTCTTGAGGTGCCAAGCCAGGGAAGCTGTGTTCCCTCTTCCAGGACTGGCCTTCCAAGAACCATCCAGGTCCTAGGTTGCCAGGCTGGGGAAGCTGTGCTCCCTTTTCTACAGCTGGCCTCCTGAAGGCCAGTCAGGCCAGAGAAGACAACTTCCCTCTTCCTTGGTTGTCCTACCCAGGGTTGGACATTCCCTTGGTTTCATGTCAAGGAAGCTTACCCCTTCTTCCACAGCTGGCCTTTGGAGGACTGGCCAGGTCCTGGGAAGCAAGGACAAGGAAGCTGGGCCCCCTTTTCCACTAATGGCCCTTTAAGGTCCAGCCAGACCCTGGGGTGACAGACTGGAGAAGTTGTGACCTCTCTTTCATGGCTGGCCTTTCCAGGTCCAGCCAGGCCCTGGAGCCTTAGAACAAAGAAACTATGCTCCTTCTTCCTTGGCTGGTCTTGCAAGGGCTGGCCAGTCCCTGGGATGCCAGGCTGGGAAAGATATGCCCCATCTTCCATGGCTGGTCTACTCAAGGCCAGTCAATTTCTGGGATGCCAGGCCTTAAAAGCTGCACCCATTCCTCCACAGCTGGCCGTCCTAGGGTCAGCCAGTCACTAAAATGCCAAGCCATGGAATTTCTACTTCCTTTTCCATGATTAAACTCCTCAGGGCTACCCAGTCCAACCAGGCTATGGGGTGACAGGCTGGGGAAAGCTGGCCCTCTTCCATGGCTGTCCTTCTCAAGACTCTAGGCTGTGGGTGCATGGCCGGGGAAGTTGTGCCCCCTCTAACACAGCTGGCCTCCCATGGGATGGTGACGCCCTAGGGTCCAAGCTGGGGAAGTTGTGCCCCCTCTTCCATGGATGGCCTCTGGTATACCAGTCAGGCCATGTGGTGCCAGGCCAGGGAAGCTCTGCCACATTTTCAGCAGCTGTCCTTCCAAGGAATATCCAGACTGCGGGGTGCCAGGATGGGGAAACTGTGCCCCTGTTCCATGACTGACTTCCCCAGGGATGGCACTTCCCAAAGGTGCAAGACAGAAGAAGCTGTGGCCCTCTTCCATAGCTGGCCTCCTAAAGGCTGGCCAGGTCCAGGGTGCCAAACTTAGGAAGATGCACCCCCTCTTCAATGGTTGGCATCCCCAGTGCCAAAAAGCCCCTCAGATGCCAGGCTGAGGAAGATGCTTTCCCAGCTGGCTTCCCCTGGGCCTGGTCAGCCCACCTCCCAGGCCACAGAAGATGTATCTGTTCTTCCACAGCTGGCCTCCCCCTGGCAAGTCAGGTCCTAAAGTGCCAGGCTGGTGAAGCTGCACCCTCTTACTCAGCTGGCCTCCCCAAGGCCTTGCCACCCACAGAAGCTGTGTCTCCTCTTCCACATATTGCCTCCCACTGGCATGCCAGTTCCTAAGGTGTCAGGCCAGTGAAGCTGTGCCCCTTCTTGCATGGCTGGTCCTGGGGTACAATATCCAGAAAACAGCTCCCCCTTCAAACTGGTCTCTTCAGGGACAGGCAGGCCAGGGAGGCTGGACTGCCTCTTCCATGACTGACCACCAAGGACCAAATAGGCCCTAAGATGCTAGCCCAGAGAAGCTGTGCATCCTCTTTCCTAGCTGGCCTCACCCAGGATGGCCAGTCCCTAAGGTGCAAGTCAGGGAAAGCTGCGCCCCGTTCCTTGACTGACTTGCTGAAGGCTGACAAAGCCCTGGCTGCCAGGCTGGAGAAGATGCACTATCTCTTACTTGGCTGGTTTCCCCAGGGCCATCTAGGCCCTGTGGTGCCAAGCTGTGAGAGCTGTGTATGCTCCTCCCCAGCTGGACTCCCCAGATCCAGCCAGTTTGGAAGATACCAGGGCAGTGAAGCTCTGCTGCCTCATTCATGACTGGGCTCCTCAGATTCAGTCAGGTCCTGGATTGCCAGGACAAGGAAGTAGTGCCCCCTCTTCCACACCTGGATTCTTCAGGGCTGGCCAGGCCCTGGGGAGTCAGGTCATGGAAGCTGTGCATGCTCTTCCAGAACTGAACTCCCAGGTCCAGCCAGTTCCTAATGTGCCAGGGCAGTGTAGCTACACTGCCTTTTCTATTTCGGGGCTACCCAGGGCTGGTCTACCCTGGATTGCCAGGACGGGGAAGTAGTACTCCCTTTCCCACTCCTGGATTCTTCAGGGCTGACTAGGCCCTGGGGTACCAGGCAAGGGAAGATGGGTTCCCTCTTACACAGCTGGACTTACCCAGGACATCCTTGGGTGCCAGGTCAAAAAAACACTATGCACCTTCTTCCATTACTGATCTCCCCATGTCTGACAAGACCCTGGCACACTAGGATGGGGAACTGCACTCCCTCTTTCTTGGATGGCATCTCCAGTCCCGGCCAGTCCCTGGAGTGCCAGGCTAAGAAAGATGTGCCCCTCTTCCATGACTGGCTTACCCAGCCTGAACCCTGGGAGGCCAGGTAAGGAAACTGCCCCCTTTTTCCAAACCTGGTATCTTCATGGCCAGCCTGGCCTTGGGGTGACAGGTCAGGGAAACTGGACCCCATTTTCTATGAATGTCCACCTATGGGTCACTCAGGCCCTGTGGTGCCAGGCCAGCTAATCTGTGACACCTCATCTGTGGCTAGCCTCCCAAGGGTCATACAGTCCCTAGGCTGCCAGGATGTGGAAGCTATGCTCCCTCTTCCCCTGTTGGCTTCCCCAGGGCTGGTCAATCCCTAAAGTGCAAGGCAGGGGAAGCTGGGCCCCATCTTCCACAGCTGGCCTCCCAAAGTCCAGCCAGACCCTGGATGCCATGTCTGGGAATATGTGCACCCTCTTCTTCAACAGATTTCTCCAGGACAGGCCATGCCCTGGGGTGCCAGGTGAGGAAAGCTATGTCCCCGTACCCTTGGCTGGCCTTGTCAGTTCTGGCCAGTCCCTGGAACACCAGGCTGGGAATATATACACCTCTTTCATGGTTGGTCTACCCAGGGCTGGTCAGTTCTTGGGGTGTCAGGCCTTAAAAACTGTGTCCATTCTTCCACAGCTGACCTCCCCAGGGACAACTAATTGCTAAGATACCACCAGGCTGTGGAATTTCCACCCCATCTTCCACAACAAAAGTCTTCAGAGCTTGCCAGGCCCTGGAGTGCCAAACTTTGGAAGTTGTACACCCTCCATCACAACTGACCCACTCAGCCCAGCCAGAACCTGAGGTGCCATGCTAGGGAATCCCTCTTCCCTAGCTGTCCTCCACAGGAATGGCCAGGCCCTGAGGTTCCAGGCTGGGGAATTTGTGTCCCCTCCAACATGGATGGCTTCCCCAGGAATAGTCAGGCCCTGTGGTCCCAAGATGGGGAAGCTGTGGTCCCTCTTCCACAGCTGTGCTTCCCAAGGCCAGCTAGTCCCTGCGGTGCCAGCCTGAGGAAGTTGTGCACCTCTTCCACAATTATCTTCACCCAAGCTCTGTTCCCTCATCCACAGCTGGCATACTGAGGTCCGGCCAGGCTCAGATGTGCCAGGACAGGAAAGCTGTTTTCCATCTTCCTTGACTGGTCTCCCCTGGTGTGCCATGCAAAAAAAAGATGTGCCTTCTCTTCCATGACTGGTCTACCCGGGGCCAGTCAGTTCCTGAGGCACCATGCCTGGGAAGCTGTGTCCATTTTTCCACAGCTGTCCTTCCCAGGAACAACCAGCCCCTAAGGCAGTAAGCTGAGGAAACTGAGCCCCATCTTCTTCAGTTGGTTTACCCAGGGCTGGCCATCCCATAATGCCTGGTCATGGAAGCTTCATCCTCTCTTTCACAGAATGCCTCCCAATGGCTGTCTAGGGCCTGGGATGCCAAGCCACGAATGCTTAACCCCCTCTTCCACAGCTGGACTCCCCAGGGCCGGTGGTGCCAGGCTGGGGAAGCTGCACTGACAATTCCATGGCTCCCAGGTCAAAGAAGGTGCACCCCTTCTTCCAAGGCTGGCATCCCCAGTTCTGGCTGTGCCAGACCTGGTAAAGTTATCTCCCTACTTCCACGGTTGGCGTCCTTATTTTCAGTCATGCCCTCAGGTACCTGGTCAGTGAAGCTGCACTCCCTCTTCCATGGTTGACTTCTTCAGTGCCTACCACTCTGGGGATCCAGGTTGAAGAAGCAGTGTCCCCCTTTTCCATGGCTTACTTCCCCAGGGTCTGCCAGTCCCTTTGGTTAGGAAAGATGCACCCCTCTTCCAGTCCCTGGAGTGTCAGGCCATGGAAGTTGTTCTTCAACACCTGGACTCCCCAGGCCTGGCCAGTCTCTAAGGTGCCAAGCCAGTGAAACTGTGTCCCCTTTTCCATGTCTGGCTTCCCCAGTGCCAGCCAGGCCCTACTGGTCCAAGCTGGGGAACCAGGGCCTCCTCTTCCACTACTGGCTTCCTCAATCCTGGCCAGTCCCTTAGGCGTTAGGCTGGAAATGATGTGCCCTCTCTCCCACACCTGGCTTCCCCATGACCAGACAGCCCCAGGTAAGCTGCTCCCCCTTGCCCAAGAATGGTCCTCCAGGACCATCAGGCCCTGGGATTCCAGGCCAGGGAAACTGCACATGGCTGGACTTGAGAAGCTTGGTCAGGCCCTGGGATGCTAGGCTGTGGAAATTGTGCCCCTCTTCCACAGTTGGGCCTCCCCAAGGCTGAACAGGGCCTGAGGTGCCTGGCCACGGAAACTTCACCCCCTCTTCCATGGCTGGCCTCCCCAGGGCCAGACAGAGCCTGGGGTTCTAGGCTGGGGAGCTATACCCCTATTCTATGGTAGATTTCCCCTGTTCTGGACAAGTCCTAGGATGTCAAACTGGGGAAGCTGTGCTCCCTCTTTCATGGCTGGCCTCCCCAGGGCCAACCATTCCCAAAGCTGCCAGGCCAGGGAAACTGTAACCCCTTTCCATAACTAGTCTCTTCAGGGCTGACCAGATGCTGTTGTGCCAGGCTAGGAAAGCTTCTCAGCCGCTTCCATGGCTCCCTAGTTATGCCCAGGCCCTGGGGAACCTCAGTCACTATTCCATGGCTGGCCTTCCCAGGGCTGGCCAGGTCCTGGAGTGACAGACAGGGTAGCTGTACCAGCTAGACCTGAGGGTCCAAGCCAAGGAAACTGAACTCCCTATTCCAAGGCTGGACTCCCCTTGGCCATCCATGCCCTGGGAAGCTGAGCCTCCTCTTCAACAGCTGGACTCCCCAGGGACGGTTAGGTCCTGATGTGCCAGGCTGGGGAAACAGTGCCCCCTCATCCATGGCTGGACTCCCCAGGTTCAGCCAGTCTCTTGGGTGCCAGACCAAGGAAAATGTACCCTCTTTTCAACAGCTGAACTCCACAGGGCTGGCCAGTTGCTAAGGTACAAGGTAGGGACACTTTGCAGTCTCAATCACAGCTGGCCACCACAGGACTGGCCAGTCTGTAAGATGCCAGGCTGGTAAGCTGTGCCTCCCTTAGGCCCACTAGGCCCTGGGTGTCAAGCTGGGGAATCTGGGCATATTCATCCACTTCTGGCCTCCCAAGGGCTGGACCAACCCTGGGGTGTCAGCCTGTTGAAAAAGTGCTCCCTCCTCCACAGCTGGCCTACCCTGTGCCCCTCAGATCCTAGGGTGCCAGGCTGGGGAAGATGCACCCCATATTCCACATCTGACCTCACCAAGCCTGGCCAGGCTCTGAAGTGCTGGGTTGATGAAGTTTTGCCCACAGTTCCAGAGCTGCTAGGCAGGGAAACTGTTTCCCCTTTTCCATGGCATCCCTATGGGCAGCAAGACCCTGGGGTGCCAGACCATGTAAGCTATACCCTCTCTTCCATGGATGGCCTCCAAAGGGTCAGCCAGTCCCTTTGGGTGCCAGACAGGGGAAGATTCGCCCCCTTTTCCAATGTTGGAGTCCCCAGGGCCAGCTAGGCCCTGGGGTGCCAAGCTGGGGAAGCTGTGTCCACAGTTCCACAGCTCCCAAACCAGGGTTGGGTCACTCGCTCTTCTATGGCTGGCCTTCCTAGGGCCAGTTGTGCCAGTCTGGGGAAGTTACATCCCCTCTTCCATGACTGGCCTCTTCAGTTCCAGCCATGTCCTTGGGTGCCCACTCTTCCACAGATGACTTTGCCAGTGCTGGCCAGGCCCTGGGGTGCCAGGCCATGGAATATGTGTCTGATCTTCAACAGATGTATTTCCCAGACCCAGCTAAGACCCTTTTCCATGGCTAGCTTCCCCAGTACCAGTCAGGACCTGCGGGTTCAGGCTGGGGAACCTGAGTCCCCTCTTTGACAACTGGTCTTTCCATCGCCAGCTGGTTTATGGGGTGCCAGGTCAGGTAACTGTTCCTCCTCTTCCACAGCTGGCATCCCCTGGGCTGGCCAGTACATAAGGTGCCAGGCCAGGGAAACTGCACCACCATTTCCATGACTAGCATCTTCAGGGCCAGCAAGACTCTTTGGCACCTGGCTGGGGAAGCTTTTTCCCTCTTCCACGACTGGCCAATCCAGGACTGGCTGGGAGGGCCAGGGGTGCCAGGCTGGGGAATCTCAGCCCCCCTCTCAATGGCAGATGGTGCCAGGACTGGGAAATTGTGCCTCTTCTTCCACAACTGACCTCCTCAGAGATGGCACATTCCTAAGTTGCAAGGCAGGGAAAACTGCACCTCTACTTCCATGTTGGCCTCCCCAAGGCCTGCTGGACCATTCTAGGACTTCATGATCCCAGAAATAGCTCTCAAACTTAGTGTCATTTCAATTTTTTCTCAATGGTCCAACTTTCACTTTAGGCTGATATGTGATGTGAAGTGGGACAAATACTGGTCATCCAGGCAGCCCTAACATTCTAGGTCCCCAAGAATCTTTCTAAATTAGTGCTCTAGGTTTTGTGTAGAACTCTAAAAAAAAAAAAGAACAAGAAATCCTGGATACAGTAGATAATACATATATAAAAACTCAAAAAATTACACATCAAAATTCTAAATAACCCAATTGAAAAATGGAGTACAGAACTAAGCAGAGATTTCTCAAAGAAGAATTTCAAATGGTCAAAAGATAGTTAAAGACATGTTCTTCTTCCTTAGCTAATAGAGAAATGCAAATCAAAACAACTATGATATACCATCTTATACCTGTCAGAATGGCTAAAATCAAAAGTACTAATGATAGCTTATGCTGGAGAAGATGTGGAGTAAGGGAAACACTCATCCATTGCTGGTGGGAATGCAAACTTGTGCAACCACTTTCGAAATCACTGTGGCAGTTTCTCAGAAAACTGGGAGTCAATCTACCTCAGGATCCAGCAATACCACTCTTGGGAATATACCCAAAAGATGCTCAATCATACTACAAAAGCATTTATACAGCTATGTTCATAGTGGCATTATTTGTAATATCCAGAACCTGGAAACAACCTAGATGCCCCTTGTTAAGTTAGGAGCCTAGGCCCCAGCCCCTCGCATCTATCCCAGCCCCCAGGCCTAAGGGTTATGTTGGTCTGGACTCCAAATCCCAGCAGGCCAGGTCCTGACCCCTCCCTGGGGGGGTCAGGACCACTCCCCAGGGTATTTAAATGAACTCCCAAAAGAGGAACACTTGGTCTCTTTTCCTTCTTCCCAGTGGTTGCATTTGCGGGCTCCTGGTTACCCCTCAGGGCCACTGGAGAGTGCAGAACTTCCATTAAACCTGGATATTTCTTAATTTGGCTTGATTGGGATTTTGTGTCAGCAGAGAGCTCACGTTAGGAAAATATCCCTAACACCCCTCAATGAAAGAATGGATAAAGAAAGTGTGGCACATCTACACATTAGAGTACTACCCAGTGGTTAAAAAAAAATGACATCTTGAATTTTGCATGCAAATGGATGGAATTAGAAAACATTATCCTGAGTGAGATAACCCAGACCCAAAATATGAATTTGGTATGTACTCACTCATTAGTGATACTAGTCATAAACAAAGGACATTGAGCCTATAGTTCATGATCCAGGAGAAACTAAGTAATAAGGTGAATCCAAAGAAAATCATATATAGACCCACCTGGACATTGGAAGCAGACAAGACTGCCTGGCAAAATTTTGGAGCATGGGGGCTGGGGGTAGAAAGAAGGGGGGAAGGGGAGGGTTGGGTAGAGCTTAAGGGAATGGGATATTTGAGATGGAGGAAGGAAAGATATGAGAGCAAGGAAAGAGCTATCTTCATTGAGGGAGCCATTTTGGGGTTAGCAAGAAACCTGGCTCTAGAAAAATTCTCTGAAATCAACAAGGATGACCCCAGCTAAGACCCTAAGCAATAGAGGAGAGGGTGCCTGAACTGGCCTTGCCCTGCAGTCAGACTGATGATTATCTTAAATATCATCATAGACCCTTTGTCCAACAACAGATGGAAACAGAGGCAGAGAACCACATCCGAGCACTGGACTGAGCTCCCAAGGTCCAGTTGAAAAATGGAAGGAGGGAGAGTATGAGCAAGGAAGTCAAGACCATGAGGGGTTCATCCACTGAGACAATGTGCCTGGGTGAGGAAGGGCAAAAGCTATGTGGGGGGAGGTTCTGGGGGGAGTGGGAAGGGGTTGGGGGAGGGGAGTGGGGAGTGCTGAGAGGAGACCACTGGGTGGGGAGTGAGAGCAAAAGATGTGGTTGGGTGAAGGGGAAAGGAGAGTGCTCACAGGATGCAGGTACAAGCGCTGCACCTGGGTGAGTAAGAGACACAGGTGCAGTTGGGGGAGCAGCACTGGACCTCAGGGCAATGGGGAGGAGTCCTGGGCCTTGGGTGAAAGCCCTGGGTCCTGTGGGGAGCCCTGGGAGGTGGAGCTGCTGACCCCTGGCCCAGGCCCCTGACCCACCTCATCCATATCCCCTAGCCCTCTGTCCCCTCACCCACCCCCATCTGAGGCCACTTGCCCAACCCAGTCCGTGCACACCCCACCCTCTACCCGCCAGGGCACCACGTGGACTTCTAGGAAAAGGGTAGCTAAGTAGTGGCTGCTGACACCCTTCTGGGCCTCCTGGACTTGGATTTGCAGCAGGTAACATGGGTGGCACAACTGGACAGACACAGGCCCCACAACAGGTTCAATGATGGCAAGTGGGCATGTGGGCACTGAAGGGGCTGTGCTCATGAAGGTTGTTGGGGGGGATGCGAAGGGCTCTGGAATCCAACATGGATTTGGCTGCCCTGCCCCATCCTGAAGGCATAAGTCACAAAACAATGCCATACCAGTTTGGAATTATGATTAATAAAATGGTTATTTATTTAAAGGGAAAAAACTTACAGATCACCGTCCCAGACAACAGCCCTCTGCATGATCAGGAATGAAGTCTAACAGCCAGAAGCCTGAAACAAGAGAGGGAGCACACAGCTACCGCTGCTTTTTAGAGCAAATGAGACCACACCCCAGTGGGCTGGTATCTTAAAGGCTATTGGCTGAAGGAGAGGAAAGAGCTCCCACACCACCTCTCCCTTTTGTTTAAGTAAGAGAGTTCTAAACCCAATATAAAACAATATACATTAGGAACAGATATTAAGTATAAGATTAGAATTACAATCAACATAAACAATATTAAGCAAGGAACATATGCTAAATGTTTTAATAAACATTCTATTCTATGGAGTCTAAGTCTTGTATAGGAAATGGCTTGGCTAGATCATAAGAAGACGGTAACTATGACTATCTAATCTTCAACCCTATCGAAGGCCTGAGAAGGGAGATAATATTACTTGAGCAGGCAGGAAGTACAATCAAGTAGCTTCCAAAGCAAGCAATATGTGACAGAGACAATTAGCTACCTGAGCAATCACCCAAAGTCTCACTTTGAAACGTTGAAGTGACCAACATTGGCTATGTCCTAGAATAACTGACAGACCATTTTCAAAGGCAAGAAATTTTTCAAAACTGTCTTACCTTGTCTTGGCAAGATTTTACAGTCCTGTTTATCCATTTCTGGATACTATATCTTGTCAGTGGTTGAGGCATGAGCATTTCTTTGCACAAAGGCCAGTTTTTGCCAAGAAGAAAACAGGCTCCAAGTGAAATGTCTTTGGTGCTCAACATTCTCCCAGGAATAGACCGGTGCTGCCAGGAGCAATTATGTCTCATGTCAACAAAACCCTAAGTTATTTAAATGCCATGTTCCACAGATCCTTGAAGTGGTTGAAGATTATCTATTTATACAGAATATAATCTCTATGTATCTAAAGAACCTGATTAGTCTAACTATAAGTATGACAAACATAGATGACTATTGATCTATAATTCTTAATACCTATCTAACTTAAGGACTAATACAGTAAACAACTGTGCAATAAATGAGGACAATGACCTCCGAATGAAAACAATGTACAAGTATCTTGATCAGAGGTAGAAATGTGTATATATATATATATCAATACATAAAAAATGTTTTAAACAGAGGCAGCAGCATGCATGCATATAATATTCAATGTAATTTAACTTTGTATCAATATACAAGAATCTATACCAATGTAATTGTCTGTAAACAATAACTCACAAATACCAATCTATTATCCCATCATCCAATTTTTGCTTTTTTTTTCAAAAAGGTCCTTGAGCCTATAAAATTACTCCCAGAACCCTCAACCGTATACCAATTATAATCAACCCCTAAATGACGTCCCTAAGCCCAAGGACAAACTTTACTGGGAGAGGGGACATCGTCCTGTAGAATTACTTCCAGTTGTCATGGGGGCGACGTTCTTTCTAGGGGATCCTGTGAAAGTAAAATGATGGTTACATTTCAAGATTAATGTCTGATGAGATTGCAAATAGTCTCTGAGTATTTTGTGGAGGTCTGGCCAAAACGTTGTAAAAGATGTGCACCATTTCAGCTAACCAAGTTGGAACCATCTTGTGCAGCTGCTACCCAAAACAGGTCTTGTAGTAGCGCTATCAGTGTCATGACGTCATATCAACCAGGTAGAGATGTTGTTATGGGGCCCCATCTTCTCCCTGGAAACTTCAAAGATTACTGCAGGAAAATTCATTGTTCATTGTGGAAAACTTAAACATTATTTATATAGACATATACAGATATATACATTCAATGAAAGGTATGATAAAGGCAAAAATAGATATGAAGAAAAGCAAAGATGTTTTCTAAATTCTTTTTTCTTTCTGTCCCACATCAAATGGCTCTTGACATGAAATAGAAAATCTGGCTTTTGTCTTTTAACAACACGCTCGGATTCAAAGAAGGATGGAGCCATTGTCCAACTCTAAAACCAGCTCTATATATTCATAAACACATACATACATATATATAAATATATACATTGTATCATTTGTACTTACAAACGATATTTTCTTGATGATCCTTATTGGATAGTTATTTTTCTACCTGTCATCATTCAAACATCAGCTCTTTCTTAAATTTTTGAAGATGAATATTTTCCTGCAAAGACAAGATCAGGACCCTGCCCCCATCCTAAATGCTTTTCTTACCACCTGTATGGTTATCACCAGTGTGGAGGAGCTGTCATTTCTCTGTTTCAATAGATTTCTCCTTTTCAAAGAGAATCTTTATTAATTTTGATGGTATCCATAATTTTTCATCTCCTGTGGAAACAAGAGCTAAACCCCTTCCCCAACGTAGTACATCTCCTGGTTTCCATTGTGAGGTTAACACATCCTTGAAATATACTGGTTGATTCAATTCAGAAGTTTTTTTCCATTATCCAATGCCTCTCTGCGGCTGTTGTTCCTTTCTCATTAGTGTTAAGAAAATTCAAGGTTAATAAAGCATTATGCAATCTATTTCTGAGGGTAATTTCCGTTCCTTTCTGTTTGTTCACCATATCCTTTATAGTACGATTTGACCTTTCTATAACTGCCTGACCTGTAGGATTATTTGGTATACCTGTAATGTGCTTTATATTATAATAAGCAAAAAAGCATTTCATTTTGTTAGATACATATGCTGGACCATTGTCTGTCTTTATTTGTGCAGGTATACCCATGATAGCCATAATTTCCAATAAATGTGTGATTACCAAATCAGCCTTTTCATGAATATGTGTCTATGGTGTGGTGTACATATTTTAATTTACCGAATTCTGTAAAGTGGAACACATCCATCTGCAGTCTTTCATTCCTTTGAGTACCCTTTGGGTTACTTCCTGCAGGCAATGGTGTTTAATTATAGAAAGAGCAAGTAGGGCATCTCTTTGTAATCTCCTTAGCTTGTTGCCATGTAATAGAAAACTCTTTCTTTAAACCTTTGCTATTGACGTGATGTTTTTTTATGAAATTCTGAGGCCTGAAACACACTTCCAATCAATAATTGATCAATTTCTGCATTACACTGTGCTAGAGAACCTGGCAGACCCGTATGGGATCAGATGTGTGTTATATACATAGGACAAAGCCTATTCCTGATTATGTCTTGCACCTAGATAAACAATGAAGTCAATTCTGTATCATCTGGTATAAATTCAGCGGTTTCAATATGCAAGATAACCCTTTCTGCATATTGTGAAATTGTAACTATAACAAGAGGTTCTTTAAAATCCCTGAGCACCACAAGAATGGCATATAATTCTGCCTTCTGGACAGAAGTAGAAGGGCTTTGTTCCACCTTACTCAATTCGTCTGATTTGTTACCTGCCTTCCCTGATTTATTTGCATCAGTATAAAATGTATGGTCTCCAGTTATTGGAGCATCATGTACAATTCAAGGAAGAATCTAAGAAGTTCTCTTTATAAGGTTAAGTCTACCACTTTTGGGATAGTTGTTATTAATTTCTCCCAGAAAATTAGCACAAGACCTTTGCCATGGTTCATTGTCTTCTGATAACCTTTTTATTTCATCAGGAGTGAAAGGCACTATAATTTCTGCTGGATCTATATCTTCTAGCTGACGAAGTCTCAGTTTACCTTTTATAATTAATTCAGTGACCTTTTCCACATCAGTTTTTAATTTTTCACTTGGTTTATATGGTATAAATATCCATTCTAAAATAATATCTTCCCTCTGCATTAAAATTCCCGTAGGAGAAATTCTGGAAGGCAATATGACTAGGATACAACTAAGATTTGGATTCACCCTGTCCACATGTGCCTCCTGTAATTTTTCCTCAACCATTGTCAGTTCCTTTTCAGCTTCAGCTGTTAATTCTCTGGGACTATTCAAATCTTTATCACCATCTAAGGTTTTGTTTAGATGTACTGTTAGATCAGGTGTTATGCCAACAGCTGGTCTTAGACTGGAAATGTCTATTAACAACTTTGAAAGTCATTAAGAGTCTGTAACTGGTCTCTCCTAATTTGTGCCTTTTATGTTCTAATTTTCTGTAAACCTATTCTGTAACCTAGGTAATTAACAGAATCTCCTCTTTGAATCTTTTCAGGAGCAATTTGAAATCCCCCATTTAGGCAAGACTTTCTTTACTTCTTCAAACATCCTTTCTAAAGTATCTTTATTTGAATCAGACAACAAAAATGTTGGCATTGTAATGGTAACTTATAGACTTAGGAAATTGCTTACAAATTATTTCCAATGGCTGACCTATAAAATATTGACACAATGTGGGACTATTGAGCATCCCCTGTGCAAGAATAGTCCATTGATATCTCCTAGTAGGCTGAGAATTATTATAAGTAGTCACTGTGAAGGCAAATTTTTGTCTATCCTTTTCTTGTAATGGTATAGTGAAAAAACAATATTTCCAATCAATAACTTTAAGAGGCCATCCTTTTGGTAATAGAGAAGTGAAAGGAATTCCAGATTGTAGAGGACCCATAAGTTGAATTACCTTGTTGACAGCTCTTAGATCTGTCACCATTCTCCATTTACCATATTTCTTTTTTACAACAAACACAGGAGAATTCTAAGGGCTGGTTGATTCTTCAATATGGTGAGCATCTAGTTGCTCTCGTAGCAGCTGTTCCAAAGCCTGTAATTTATCTTCCGCTAGAGGCCACTGCTTGATCCATATTGGCTTCCCAATTAACCATTTTAAAGGTAAGGCAGTTGGTACCTCTAAAGGTTTGCTAGTTGCTGTATGTTCTTGTACAGCCTGAATGGCTGGTGACCTTTTTCCATAATACCTCATTATATCCTTCCCAGAATTATGAGTTCCTAGAACTGCAGGAATGTTAATTTGGGTATTCCATTGCTGTAGCAGGTCACAGACCCAGAAATTTATTGCAATATTGACTATATATGGCCTTACTCTTCCTATTTGCCCTTCTGGCCCTGTGCATTCAACCCATCTCATGCTTTGTTTTACATGAGATAGGGTTCTAATTCCCAGGAACTGAACATCTACCTCTTGAAGGGGCCAATTTGGATGCCAAGATCCTGAAGTAATGATAGTTACATCCACACCCATATCTGATAAGCCTTCAATAAAAATGACATTTAAACAGACTCTTAGCTTTGGTCTTTTATTGCTAATAGAAGTCTTCCAAAATATACATTTCCTCTGTCCTACTGGATTTTTTGACTCATCCTCCACATTTAACCCATCACTTAGACCAGTATTGCTTTTTACAGCAGGCATTGGATTTTTAAATTTTCTTGGTGAGACATGTCCTCCATTGTAACTGGGAATGACTCGGCCACTTTTGGCTTAGGGGCCTGCAAGACGCCCCTCAAGTGTTTTCCCGATGGTATTGGGTTGTCTTGTCTTTCTGTTGTTGACTTGCATTCATTGATCCAATGTCAGTCTATACCACACCTCCTACATATACCTGAAGGCCAAGGTCTCCTATTTTTGTCATTCCCAGAGGAGATATTCCTAGAAATTCCTTGCCCGCAATCCCTTTTCAGATGCCCTAATTTACCACAATTAAAACATTTAGCAGTTTGATGGTCCTCATTGCTTTGGAAATTGCTTCTCCCACCCAAGATTCATCATTATAGCCAAATGTCTCAACATTCATCATATGCTGAATACATTCATCCATAGGTGCTGATCTAGACCTTCAAGCCCCAATTATCTTTTTACATTCTAAGTTTGCATTTTCAAAAGCCAAAGATTCAAGAATTATTCATCTAGCTTCTGGGTCTGTTACTCCTATTTGCAGAGCCTTAATTAATCTTTGCAAAAAGTCAGGAAAGGGTTCTCCCTGTCCCTGCCTAACCCTGGTATATGATTTACCTCTTTTCCCTAGTTCTCGTATCCTATCCCAAGCATTCAAGGCTGCTTTGTGGCATAGGGACAATACTTCTTCGTCGTAAAGAGCTTGGACCTGTGGATCAACATACTCTCCTACTCCAAGAATTTATCTTGGGAAACCTCCACACCTTTTGCTCTTCCTTGCTGTTCCATATGTTTGGATTCTTCTCTGAAATAAATTCCAAACATCAAGGAAGGTCCATCATCCAATACTTCGGACACTAACTGAGAGAAATCAGGGGGCGTAGCTCTGACATTAGAAGCCCAAGTCCTTATCATTTCCTTAACAAATGCAGAGTGCAAGCCATAATTAATGACAGCTTGCTTAATTTCTTTTAGATCATTCATCCCTATTGGCATCCATCTACCTTCTTTGGCTCCCTTTGAGCCTTTAGAAGTTGATTCTTTGTCAGAGTAAATTACAGGGTATGATGCTAAAACCCTGGGTAAACTAGTTCTGACAGCCGGTGGCTATGTTGTATCCTGTCATTGTGCCTTCTTACTCTGTTCACCAGCTCCAATAATTTCCTCAATCATTTCAAATCTTTTTATCATTGTCTCTCATAAAGCCTGAATCTCCTGACCTGCATATGTTTCTAGTGATTTCACTAAGGTATCAATTTTTTGGTCCCCATTCTGCACCTGTGAATCCAAGGTGTTAATGTTTCCCTTCAAAGAGAACATGTCCTCCTTGAACTTTTCTTGGATATCGTGTAGATTGCCATTCTTGAGGTACATTCTATCTGTTACCTTATCAAAACTTTGTGATAACTTCTGAACATCAAATTCAACAGTATGAACCCTTTCAGGTAACTTCCTAGTACCTTTGCTTAGTACTCCATAGGCAAAATGGAGTCAATTTTGCCTATCATAGTATCCATTTGTTCAGATAACCTCTGATTTTCAATAATTTTAATCCTTTCAACTAGCCATTCATTATTAGTCCATAAAGATTGCATTGTTCTTAGGAATGCCATAGTCTTCCTTAATGATAGAATATGGAGAAGAAACTGAAACCTAGTAACCAGTAAATTGAGGTATCCCCATAGTCATATAAACCTCGCATGATATAATCCATTGTATTAGTAAAGAAAGCAGTAAAAGTTGCAATGGAAATGAAAACTGCCATATTACCTATTATCCAGCAGGTGGTGCTGTTGCCGAGTCACAACTAGAACCAATGCAAAGGTGACAGAAACGGGTTCCTGTTTCAGTGTCTGCCTTAGTATTTCTTAAAAACTGGGAAATATAAGTTGCTCAACAAAGTAAATGTAATTAAATCAATTCCATACATGGAACCAGGGGCAGAGAACAGCAACCCAGAAGCCACGTATGCCTCCACATGACAAAGAGTCGCCCCAAGGGGTTGCAGCATTTGGCATCCACTTGTGCTCTGACTTGTGCTGCTTAAGTGCTGTGCTGCAAGGGGGATTTAAAAACCTCTCAGAAAAGAGCAAACCAGGCAGGCAGAGACCGTCTGGGCGCATGGAGCCTGGGAGGCATGGAGTTTATATCCACGTGGGGAGGAGGCAAATGATAGGGTGCGTGGGGACTTGAGGCCAATCTGAGGCATGTAAAGAGAAAATATAAATAATTGCAGCAAGAAATCCACTACATGATATTCTATATTGAACTTCTGTCTCCACACACAGGCTGCAGCTGAGGGAGGGCTCGTGCCAAGCCAAGCTGGCAGCAGGCAACCAAGCCAGGGGGGTTTTAAAACCAAAGGTTGGGCACCAGATGAAGTCGTAAGTCACAAAACAATCCCACACCAGTTTGGAATTATGATTAATAAAATGGTTATTTATTTAAAGGGAAAAAGCTTACAGATCGCTGTCCCATACAACAGCCCTCTTCATGATCAGGAATGAAGTCTAACAGCTGGAAGCTGGTAGCAAGACAGCGAGCATACAGCTACCACTGTTTTTTAAAGCAAACAAGACCACACCCAAGTTGGCTGGTATCTTAAAGGCTATTGGCTGAAGTAGCAGAAGGAGCCTCTGCAGCACCACCATCTGCCCTTTCTTATCCTCCCTCCTCTTAGACAAACACACCTGACCCCCCGCTGAGACCCCGGAAATACCTGGTCACCCTGATGGACCCCAGAGCTCAATACTCCAGGGTTTATCAGGGCTCAGTATGCCAAGGCTCACTAGACCAGGGCTCAGTACCCCAGGACTCAGTACCACAGTGCTCAGTACTCTAGGACTCAGTACCCCAAGGCTCAGGATACCAGGGCTAAGTTCCCCAAGGTTCAGGATACCAGGGCTCAGTACCCCAAGGCTCATCAATACTGTAGGATTCAGTACACCAGGGCTCAGTAGCAACAGACTTGCAGACCAGAGCCTGAGAGGGACATCTGGATGTCAACAAGGGCCCCAATCATGTGACTGGGACTGAGAAAAAAACATTGGGTGCAGAGTTGGGGTTGTGACCCCCCACTCTCCCTGGAAAGGTGCTTTCTGCACTTTCCAGCATCCAGGGCCCATGCTGTCCTTGGCTGGTGTCCCCAGCCCTCCATCTCTGAGTTCTCCTCTGCTGTCTGTCACATCATTGTCACCCAGAGTGCGGGAAGGAGGGGATTCAAAGGTTTCTGCCTTCTGCTCTCTGCACACTGCAAGCATCATGCCCAAGCCCTCAGCACCCAGCTTGTAGGATCCCACCCAGGGCTTGCTGTACTTGCTGCAGGAGAACCACTCAGTGCTGTGCCTCGCCAACCAGCTTGGCATCCCCAACCAGCTGGACTGGTCAACTGACCACTGCACCTTCTACCACGTTGACAGCCTGGACAATGTTGTGCATGCGTATGACTATGACATGGAGGCCGACACCATCAGTGAACATGGAGCCCACACAGGACTCACTCAGGAGACAGGGAAACAGACTGCAGGACTTGGGGACAGACCATGGTACTCAGGGAATAGATCACAGAACTTGGGAGACAGATTGTGAGACTTGGGGTACAGATCTTGGGGATTGAGGACAGACCATGGGACTTGGGGACAGGTTGATGATGGGCAATGTCACCTGAGGACAGACAGGATGTCCCTATGTTTGGGTGTCCATGTGCCAGGGTTTCCCTGTGTCCGTGTGCCCACAGCCCCAAGCAGTCCTGTAGAGAGGCCTCTCTTCCCCTGAGCAACCATGTGTGTCCCTGTCTCACAGAGAACTGCCGACTCATGTGCCAGCTGCCATGAGGTCAGACCATGCCTGACGGTCTGTGCATGAACAGCACAGAGACACTGTGGGTGGCCTGTATCAGTTGTGGCAAGGTCATCCAATGGTCCCACAGACAAGTGCATGATGTCAGGGTCATATAGTCCTGGGCAAGGTCATGGTGTGTGGTCCAGTGATGTAGGAGGTCCTTCTGTTTGTGTGTTGCTTTCATTGGTTAATAAAGAAACTGCCTTGGCCTGATTGATAGGGCAGAATTTAGGTAGGTGAAGAAAACAGAACTGAATGCTGGGAGGAAGAAATGCAGAGTAGGAGAGAGACACCATGGAGTCTCCAGAATCAGACATGCCAAATTCCTTCCTGGTAGGCCTGTAGGACCCTCACCCCTTATTCTCAAAGGGGCAAGAAGAAATTTCCTAGCAGAATGTTTTCCCAGGAGGATAATGGCCTTCCCCTGTTCCACCCAGGATATTCTGAGCACACGGTCACTTAGCTCAGCCTAGTCACCACCTGGTACAGGCTGATAAAGATGGACTAACTCAAAAACAGTGGTCTTGCTCTAAGAACAAGGAAAAAGCTGACTTAGCAGAATGGGAGGGAGCAAAAGTCCTTGCACCCATGACAAAGCAGCTTCAAAAAGCCTCTTTTTGCCTTTAAAAGCCTACCCCACAGAGGAGATACAATTCTCTCTACCTCGCTATAATGGGGTTAGTAGACAGGGTTTCTAAACATGTTTTATTATGCTGATTAAACCTTCCTTATTACAGTCTGGGCCTCTCTGGTGGTCTCTCTCTGGGGGTCATAATCTGGGCACAACATTTGGTGCATTGGCCGGGAACTCCAGAGATTCCACCAGGATGATGAAAGTCCGGAGATTTATTAGCATCTACCGGTGAGAGAGCACTCTTTGTCTTTTGTCTCTTTGTCTCTGTCATTTTGTCTTGTCTGTCTGACTATGGCGGCTTTGGTTTTGTACTGGTCGACTGATTTGGGATTTTGGTATTGACAGGTATTTCTAGACAGGGGCCTTTCTGTCCCCGGGTCATTTCCAGACAGGGATAGGAATTCTCTCAGTTCCGGGTCATTTCCAGACAGGGGCCTTTCTGGCCCCAGGTCATTTTTAGACAGGGAGTTTTGCTCCAGAGTCAGTAGACAGGGATGGGAATTCTCCCAGTCCCAGGTCAGTAGACAGGGACTGGCATTCTCCCAGCCCTAGGTCATTTGCAGCTACCTCAGAGACAGCTGTTTGGGTTTCTCCCACCATGGGAGAGAGAAAATGTCACTATGTGTCTTGTCCCAGGAATTTGTCAAAGTCTCTTTGTGTTATGTTATGGTAATTGTTGCCTTGTTTTCTTTCTCTCTTGACTTCTTTCCTCAAAGATATGACTCCTATGGAATCCCAGCCCTCTTCCCCCAGTCATTAGGGATAGAGAGGAGAGTTGGCTGCCCAGTGTGGTAAACTGACTCCATGTAAAACCTGAGAGGGCTTAAAAAGGAACTCTAGGCACAAATATAGAGTTTAGCACAGCTGGTGGTATGCCATAGCTCCTTTAAGAGACAATTTCCTGACTCAGCAGCCGTACCAAAAAAAGAAAGCCACATGGTTTTAAAATAGGGCTTCCTGGGCTGTGTTGCCAGCATGAACTCTGGCTATGAAGCATTTCAATGGCTTTTATGGGACCGGGTATTTATGTGCCCATTCAAGATTGGGAAGAAAGTACTCTGAGACCATGCCAATGGCTCTGTGCTCCCTGCCTGGGCAGACAGCATGATCAGGCTTAGGCAGGCAAGAGAGCATGGTGGATTCCTGCCACCATACAGACAGATGTTTCCAGGCTGCACACTACTCTGCGTGGAAGATTTGGCTGTAACTCAGATAAAAAGTGTATGTGTTACACTCTTAAAATTACCTGGTGCGAGTGAGAAGGAGCCACAGAACGCCAACAAACCCGCTTAGGAGTTTATTAGAGGGGAGTGTGCACAGGCCTGGAGATCAAGGTGCAAAGAGAGAGAAAAATGGAACATCCAGCTTTTAAAGGCTGCCGTGACATGCGCCCAGGGGGTTGACGTGACTATGTCACACTGATGATATAGATGACAGGTGACTCATGCATGCGTACAAGGGTTTAGCTGAGTCATACGTGGATGTAACCACGCATGCGTGCACATGGGTCACGTGGGGCCCAGATGACAGGCGACTCACACATGCGCGCAAGGGTTTAGCTGAGTCATACGTGGATGTAACCACGCATGCGTGCACGTGGGTCACGCGGGGCCCAGATGACAGGCGACTCATACATGTGCACAGTCATACGTGGATGTAACCATGCATGTACACACGTGGGTCATGCGGGGCCTTTTGTGCCCGAGGGCCTGACCGCAAGTGCCTGTCTTTAGAACCCGGAAGTGCAGCCTTATCTGTGGCAGAATAATTAAATTCCACCCTTTTGTCTATAATAAAGATTTGGGAGGTTTGGGGCTCTAAATGGATGGGAATGGAGCATCGTAAGGTTTCTCGTGACTGCTTCATGCTGACTTTATGGGCATTGAGGAGTTGAGATGCTTGACCATACTTGGGGTGGCTGATTACTGTTGTATTTTTCCAGGCTCTGAGGAACTGGCTGGCTGGCAGCTTGGACCTTGCAAGGTACTGGAAAGGCAGAAAATTATGTCTGGAAAAAATTTTAGATCCCAGTGATTAAGAGAGGAGAGTCCCAAGATGTAAGATAAAGGGGGGTTCTTTTTGGGGGAGAGATGGAGGAGGAATTTCCCAGGGGTTCCTGAGACCATGAATGATAAAGGAAGAATTAAATGACACTTATTCTGGGTGAGTCTGGTCTGTTGAGGTAGGTCCAATTGACTCCCTGGAGCTTACAAAAAAGGTTTGAAAAGAAATAAATTATAGGTCTCTTCCTGTGCTGAGATCGGACGTGCACACTGGTAAGGTTGTGCGTGCCTGGCGGTAAGGTCCCCGCAGGCCTCTTTGTTCCACACGACCCTGCAACCACCCCGCAAGTTTGCCCTTTCCTCTGTGGGGCCTTGGAACCACAGGACTCTCTCTTCCTGTGCTGAGATCAGAAGTGCAGACTGGTAAGGTTGTGCACGCATGGCAGTAAGGTACCTGCAGGCCTCTTCATTCCACACGACCCTGCACCTCCCTCCACAAGTTTGCCCTTTCCTCTGTGGGTCCTTGGAACACCAGGACTCTCTCTTCCTGTGCTGGTATTGGAGGTCCACACGGATCGGAGGTCTAGACGGGACTTCCTCTTCCTGCACTGAGATCAGCTATCCAGAGGGGTAAGTGTGTACAAGATGTCCTGGGAGGTCCCCATCCACTGAGACTCACCTGACTGCAATCCAAGTAAGAGATGGGCAGGCACCAATACAAGAATTCCTCCAACAGGAAAACCTGAGCAACCTCACCCAGAAGAAGTAGAAGAAATCAACTTTAAATGTAAAATTATGAAAGTAATAGAAACCTTTAAGGAAGAGGCGAAAAACTCCTTTGAAGAAAGGGATGAGAAAACTAACAAAAAGTTAGAAGAAATGAATAAATTCCTCAAAGATACAGTAGAAAACCAAGAAAAAGCAATCAAACAGGTAATGGAAACGGTTCAAGACTTAAAAACTAAAATGGATGCAATGAAGAAAATACAAACCGAGGAAAGGCTAGAGATGGAAAATCTGGACAAACAAACAGAAACTACAGAGACAAGTATAACCAACAGACTACAAGAGATAGAAGAAAGAATCTCAGACGCTGAAGATACTATAGAGAAAATAAACTCATTGATCAAAGAAAACAACAAATCCAACAAATTCTTAACACAAAAAAACCCAGGAAATCTGGGACACCACAAAAAGACCAAACCTAAGAATAATAGGGGTAGAAGAAGGAGAGGCACAGCTCAAAGGCCCAGAAAATATATTCAACAAAATTATAGAAGAAAACTTTCCCAACCTAAAGATGGATATGCCTATGAAGGCACAAGAAGCATACAGAACACCAAATAGACTGGATCAAAAAAAGACATCCCCTCTCCATATAATAATCAAAACACAAAACATACAGAATAAAGAAAGACTACTAAGAGCTGCAAAGGAAAAAGGCCAAGTAACATATAAAGGTAAACCTATCAGAATTACACCTAACTTCTCTATGGAAACCATGAAAGCCAGAAGGTCTTGGATAGATGTGCTGCAGACACTAAGAGACCATGGATGCAAGCCCAGACTACTACTAGCAAAGCTTTCATTCACCATCTATGGAGAAAACAAGGTATTCCAGGATAAAAAAAATTTAAGCAATACATAGCCACAAACCCAGCCTTTCAGAAAGTACTAGAAGGAAAGCCACATCTAAAGGAAGCAAGCAACACCCATAATAATACAGACATCTAACAGCCCTCCATTTGCACAACTCAAAGAAGGGAAACACACAAACTCTACAACCCTCAAAAAATAACCGCAGTTAATAAACTCTGGTCATTAATATCACTATCAATGGACTCAATTCACCTATAAAAAGGCACAGGTTAGGAGAATGGATACAAAAACAGGATCCAACATTCTGATGTTTACAAGAAACAAACCTCAACCACAAAGACAGTCATTATCTCAGAGTAAAGGGTTGGGAAAAGGTTTTTCAATCAAACGCCCCTAAGAAACAAGTGGGTGTGGCTATACTAATATCGAACAAAATCGACTTCAAACTAAAATCAATCAAAAGACATAGAGAAGGACACTTTATACTCCTAAACGGAATAATCTATCAGGATGAAGTCTCAATTTGGAATATATATGCCCCTAATATAAAAGCATCCACGTATGTAAAGGAAACATTACTAGAACTCAAAGCACATATCAAACCCCACACACTAATAGTAGGAGATTTCAACACTCCTGTCTCACAAATGGACAGGTCAACCAGACAGAAACTTAACAGAGAAATAAGAGAACTAATAGATGTCATGAATTAAATGGACTTAATAGACATCTATAGAACATTCCACCCAAACAGGAAAGAATATAGCTTCTTCTCAGCATCTCATGGAACCTTCTCGAAAATTGATCACATACTCGGTAACAAAGTAAACATCCACAGATACAAAAAAATTGGAGTAACCACCTGTGGCTTATCAGATCATCATGGAGTAAAGTTATAATTTAAAAACAACTCCACCCCCAGAAAGCCTACAAACTCATGGAAACTGAACAGTCAACTACTGAACTACTCCTGGGTCAAGGAAGAAATAAAGAAAGAAATTAAAGTCTTCCTTGAATTCAACGAAAATAAAGACACAACATACTCAAACCTATGGGACACTATGAAAACAGTGCTAAGAGGAAAGTTCATAGCAATTAGTGCCCACATAAAGAAAACGGAGAAAGCACACATTAGAGACTTAACAGCACACCTAAAAGCTCTAGAAAAAAAAGAAGCAGACTCACCCAGGAGAAGTAGAAGACTGGAAATAGTCAAACTGAGGGCTGAAATCAACAAAATAGAGATACAGAAAACAATCCAGAGAATCAATGAAACAAAGAGCTGGTTCCTTGAGAAAATCAACAAGATCGACAAACCCCTATCCAAACTAATCAAAAGGCAGAGAGAGAACACTCATATTAACAAGATCAGGAATGAAAAGGGAGACATAACAACAGACACTGAGGAAATTCAGAGAATCATTAGGTCTTACTACAAAAGCCTGGATGCCATAAAATTGGAAAATGTAAAAAAATGGATAGTTTTTTAGATAAATACTATATACCATAATTAAATCAAGACCAGGTGAACAATTGAAACAGACCTATAAGTCTTGAGGAAATAGAAGCTGTCATCAAAAACCTCCCAACCAAAGAAATCCCAGGACCAGATGGCTTTAATGCAGAATTCTACCAAAATTTCCAAGAAGAGCTAATACCTATACTCCTTAATGTGTTTCACATAATAGAAACAGAAGGGTCATTGCCAAACTCTTTTTATGAAGCTACAGTTACCCTGATACCAAAACCACACAAAGATGCAACCAAGAAAGAGAATTACAGACCAATCTCACTCATGAACATCGATGCAAAAATTCTCAATAAAATACTGGCAACACGAATCCAAGAACACATCAAAAAAATCATCCATTGTGATCAAGTAGGCTTCTTCCCAGAGATTCAGGGCTGGTACAACATATGGAAATCTATCAATGTAATCCATCATATAAATAATCTGAAAGAAAAAAAACATATGATAATATCATTAGATGCTGAAAAAGCATTTGACATAATTCAACATCCTTTTATGATAAAGGTCTTGGAGAGATTAGGGATACAAGGATCATATCTAAATATAATAAAAGCAATATATAGCAAGCCGACAGCTACCATCAAATTAAATGGAGAGAAACTCCAAGCGATTCCATTAAAATCAGGAACAAGACAGGGCTGTCCACTCTCTCCATAGCTCTTTAATATAGTGCTTGAAGTTCTAGCAATAGCTATAAGACAGCATAAGGAGACCTTGGTGATTCGAATTGGAAAGGAAGAAGTCAAACTTTCGTTATTTGCAAATGATATGATAGTGTACATAAGTGACCCCAAAAACTCTACTAAAGAACTTCTACAGCTGAAAAATACCTTCAGTCATGTGGCAGGATACAAGGTCAACTCAAAAAAATCAGTAGCCTTCCTATACTCAAAGGATAAAGAAACAGAGAGGGAAATCAGAGAACCATTACCTTTCATGATAGCCACAAATAGCATAAAGTACCTTGGGGTAACACTAACCAAGGAAGTGAAAGATCTATTTGACAAGAACTTTAAGACCTTGAAGAAAGAAATTGAAGAGGCTACCAGAAAATGGAAGGATCTCCCATGCTCCTGGATTGGTAGGATCAATATAGTAAAAATGGCAATTCTACCAAAGGTTATCTATAGATTCAATGCAATCCCCATCAAAATCCCAACAAAATTCTTCACACACCTTGAGAGAACAATAACTAACTTTATATGGAAAAACAAAAAGCCCAGGATAGCCAAAACAATCCTATACAATAAAGGAACTTCAGGACGCATTAACATCCCTGACTTCAAACTCTATTACAGAGCTACAGTAATGAAAACAGCTTGGTACTGGCATAAAAACAGAGATGTTGACCAAGGGAATAGAATCAAAGACCCGGATATTAATCCAGAAACCTATGAACACCTCATATTTGACAAAGAAGATAAAGTATACAATGGAAAAGTGAAAGCATCTTTAACAAATGGTGCTGGCATAACTGGATGTCAACCTGTAGGAGAATGAAAATAGATCCTTAACCATCTCCATGAACAAAACTCAAATCCAAATGGATTAAAGACCTCAATATAAATCCAACCACACTTAACCTGGTAGAAGAGAAAGTGGGAAGTAATACACTGCAATACACGGGCACAGGAGACCACTTCCTGTGTAAAACCCCAGTGCCACAGACAGTAAGAGCAACAATGAATAAATGGTACCTCCTGAAACAGAGAAGCTTCTGTAAAGCAAAGGACACTGTCATTAAGACAAAAGGGCATCCTACTGAATGGAAGAACATCTTCACTAACCCCATATCGGACAAAGGTCTGATCTCCAAAATATAGAAAGAACTCAAGAAACTAGACATTAAAATGCTAAATTACACAATTAAAAAATGGGTTAATGATCTGAACCGAGAATTCTCAACAGAAGAAGTTTGAATGGCCAAAAGATACTTAAGGTCATGTTCAAGTTCCTTAGCGATCAGGGAAATGCAAATCAAAACAACTTTGAGATACCATCTTACACCTGTCAGAAGGGCTAAAATCAAAAACACCAATGATAGCCTATGCTGGAGAGGATGTGGAGTAAGGGGAACACTCATCCATTGCTGGTGGGAATGCTAACTTGTGCCACCACTTTGGAAATCAGTGTGGCGGTTTCTCAGGTAATTGGGAATCAACCTACCTCAGGATCCAGCAATACCACTCTTGGGAATATACCCAAATGCTGCCCAATCATACTACAAAAGCATTTGTGCAACTATGTTGATAGCAGCATTATTTGTAATAGCCGGAGCCTGGAAACAACCTAGGCGCCCCTCAATGGAAGAATGGATCAAGAAAGTGTGGAATATATACACATTAGTGTACAACTCAGCGGTAAAAAACAATGACATCTTGAATTTTGCCTGCAAATGGATGGAAATAGTAAACGCTATCCTGAGTGAGGTAACCCAAACTCCAAAAGACGATTATGGTATGTACTCACTCATTAGTGGACCCTAACCATAAAACAAAGGACACTAAACTTTAGCTCACAAGCCCAGAGAAGCCAAATAGCAAGGTGAACCCAGTGAAAAACATATATAGATCCTCCTGGAAATTGGAAGCAAACAAGATTATCAGGCAAAAGCTGGGAATACAGGGGCGGGGATATTGGTGTGGGTAATAGGGGTGGGGGAAGGGGGATGGGGGAAGGAGAAGGGAGAAGGGAAGGACTGGGGAGAGCTTGGGGGAGTGGGAGGGTGGAGATGGAGGAAAAGTGGATATTGGAGAAGGGAATAAGATATCTACATTAAGGGAGTCATTTTAGGATTGGCAAGATACTTGGCTCTAGAGGAGATCCCAGGTGTCCATAGGGATGTCCCCAGCTAGGTACTTGGGCAGCAGAGGAGAGGGTGCCAGAACTAGCATTGTCCCATTGTCACACTGATGAATACCTTGATCACCACCATAGAAATTTCGTCCGATGGATGGAAATAGAGACAGAGACCCACATTCACACCAGAGCAATGGACTGAGCTCCCAAGGTCCAGTCGAAGAGCAGAAGGTGTGAGAAGATGAGCAAGTAAGTTAGGACCTTGAGGGGCTGGACCACCCACTGAGACAGTGTGCCTGATCTAATGGGAGCTCACCAAATCCAGCTGGACCAGGACTGAATGAGCATATGATCAAACTGGACTCTCTAAATGTGGCTGGCAATGGGGGCAGACTGAGAAGCCATCAACAATGACACTAGGACCTATCTCTTCTACATGTATTATCTTTTTGGGAACCTAATTTATTTGGATGCACACCTTCCTATGCCGGGATGGAGGGGGGAGGGTCTTGGACTTCCCTCAGGGCAGGGCACCATGCCCTTTTTTAAGGAAGCAGCGGGAAGGCAGATGGGGGGAGTAGGAGGGGACTGGAAGAAGGGGAGGAAATGTAATTTTTTTTGAATGGAAAAAATAAAAGAATATGGAAAAAAAGAAAGAAATTTTAGACATATTAAAAGTTTGATTATGACAATAGAATGGAAGATAGTGGGTGGGGAGAAGAAGGATGAAATTATTGAAAAAGAAAATTATTAGACCCTTTAATGTTTTACCTGAAGTAAATTCTAAGGCACTGATTTTTCTTTTTCATCATGTTATTACCTTAACATCCAGGAAACACTGCTGCAGTCAGTGATAAGCCTGTTATTTTAAAGTCTGTTTTGTGAGTTTTTTGGAGTTTGGGGTTACAAACTCGTTATTGTTTCTTACCACCTGGGCTTTTGACAGTCCTTGTACCTCCAGCTCTATGTTGAATGATGGTCCCTGTAATAACAGTTGATTGGTTAACTGAAAATTTAAGCATGACATTGGAGATGTGGAGAAGTTGGTAAAGCAGATAGGAGAAAGAGGAAGAGGGGCAGTATATGGAGTTTTTGGCACAGGAGAGTTGAGTCAGGATGAGGGTTTTATTTTTCTGGAACTGGAGAGAGAGTGGCTGATCTTGGTGTCCTCTGGAACTTACAGGATCAGGGTCCTGTTTGAGTTTTATGGTAACAGTTTGAGTTACCATATATGAGGGGGTATCTTGAGCTGGAAGAGTAAAAGGTTTAAGATGCGACACGTAAATCCAGTGAGGAAGACCCTTGAGCTTGGCAGCTGTGGGAGTTACAAGAATTACTTTAAAGGGACCCTGCCATTTAGGGGAAAGGGGTGAGGGGCGTTGGTCTGGGGGAGAGAATAATACCTGATCCCCTATTTTAACCCGTGGTGGGCATGAATTAACACATGCTTGTGGTAATGAGTAGTCGGTAAAATCCCATAATAGTGAGCATGGATGGGATAACAGTGGAGTAAGCAGGTGATCAGGAAGGGGAAAGGTTTTAGGTGAGAGGCCGGGGGTTAAAACTGGCTGCCCATATATGAGTTCAAAGGGCGAGATGAAAAGGGGGCTTTTGGGGAGAGCCCTAAGCCTAAGAAGGGCCAGAGGCAAAAGTTTTACCCAGTCAAGGTGAAGCTCCTGTTCCATCTTCAGTTTTTAAAGAGTAGTTAGTTCGTTCTACCTTCCCTGAAGACTGAGAGTGGTATGGGATGTGAAAATGCCAGGGGATGTTAAGAGCCTTGGACAAATTTTGTGAAATCTGGGAAGTGAACTCTGGGTCATTATCCGACTGAAGAGAGGTTGGGATTCCAAACCAGGGGATGATTTCTTGGAGAAGAACATTGGAAACTGTCTGGGCCCTCTTATTAGTGGTGGGAAATGCTTCAATTCACCCAGACATTAAATCCACCAAGACCAGGAGATATTTAACTCTTCTGACCATGGGCATATGAGTAAAGTCCAGCTGCCAGTCAGTTCCTGGAAGGGAGCCCCTGGCCTGGTGGGTTGGAAAAGAGAAGCTACGGTATTTGGTCTTGGGATCTAACTTTTGACATATTTGACAAGAGGCAGTGATAGCTTCTAAAAACTCTAAGTCCTCAGGGGTGGATTGGAGGTGAGCCTTGACAAAATGAAACAGAGATTTACTATTAGTATGAAAGAGCTGATGTAGATAGGACAGAATTTGCTGGGTGTCAGGTGGTGTCTGTGAGAATGCAGGCTGTACTGTATGAACCCCATGAGGTGGTTGAGGTAGTTTTGGGCTCTGGAATGCTGCTGTTCTAGCTGCTTGGTCAGCCCGGTTATGTCCCTTGGAAATAATGGAACTGTCGGTCTGATGAGACTGACAGTGAATAATTCCTATAGCTTTGGGGAGATGGGAGGCTTTTAACAGCTCCATAATGTAACCTGAGTTAGTTATAGATCCTCCTTTCATTGTAAGAAGCCCACACTCCTTCCAGATAGGAACAGCATGGGACAGGAGGATATGAAAGGCATATTTGGAGTCTGTGTAAACATTTAAAGACTGTCCTTTTGCTAACTGGAAGTCACGGGTAAGAGCTATCAACTCAGCCTGCTGATTAGTGGTATGGGCAGGGAGTGCTCATGCCTCCACCACCCCTGTATCCGATACTATGGCATAGCCTGCTCTACAGGTCCCATCACATAAAAAGGAGCTGCCATCTGTGTGCCAGGTATAAGTGGCCTGGGACAGTTTGCCCTCCTGTGTATGTGATGGGTGGGGCAGTAGATCCTCTAAGATCTCTATGCAGGAGTGAGATGAGGAGTAATTAATGTTAGGTTGAGGTAGGAGATTTGAGATATTAAGGGGTGGGCAGCATTGAAAAGTGAGTGTGGCATCTTCTACTAGTGCCACCTGGAGGGAAAGAACTCAGGAAGGGGGTAAGGTTTGTAAGCCTTTGTAAGTTAAGAGATGAGACAGATTGTGGTGGGAGAAGACAGTGGTGGGTGACCCAAAGGTTAGTTTTTTGACTCACGAATAAGAAGCTCAGGAGCCACTAAAGCATGTATGCAGGGTGCCCAGCCCTGAGTGGTAAGGTCCATCTTTTTTGACAGGTATGCTACAGGTGCAAAAGAAGGTCCCAGCTTATGTCCTAGGACCCCAAGGGCATATCCCTCCTTCTCTGTTACATAGAGGGAGAATGGACATATTAAATCTGGGAGATGAAGAGCTGGGCCTGGATAAGGGCTTGCTGGAGTCTCTGGAAAGGTTTAGTAATCGGATCGAGAAGGGGCTCATGCAGAGAGCCAAGAGCTGCCTCATATAAGGGGCAGGTGAGGAGAGAAAAAGAGGGGATCCAGGAATGCAAGAAGCCAGCTATTCCTAGGAATGATAAAACCTCTTCTTTTGTAGAAGGAACTGCAAGGGACTGAATTAGTTTCTTTCTATCTAGGGTAATAGCCTTTTGAATTGGGGTTATAGTTAATCCCAAATAAATGACCTGAGGGGTAGACAGTTGGGCCTTAGAAGGTGAGACTCTATAGCCCCTTTTGGACAGGAAATTTAAAAGAGTGGAGGCATCAGTTTTGCTGATCTCCAATTATGGGCTGCAAAATAAAATGTCATCCACATACTGTATGAGTTTAGACTTAGGGAGAGACAGTGAGAGCAGGTCAGAGGCTAAAGCCTGGCCAAACAGGTGTGGGCTGTCCCGGAATCCCTGGGGAAGGACAGTCCAGGTGAGCTGTGTAGAGAGGTGAGTGTCAGGATCAGTCCAGGTGAAGGCAAAGATGTTTTGAGATTGAGAGCTGAGAGGAATAGAGAAAAAAGCATCCTTGAGGTCTAGAACTGAGAAGTGGGAGGTTCCTGGAGGAATGGTGGAAAAAAGTGTGTAAGGGTTAGGCACTACAGGATGAAGGGGGACCACTGCAGAGTTAATGAGTCAGAGGTCTTGAACCAGGCGATAGGTTCTATTAGGTTTTTTTAACAGCAAGTATACGGGCATTAAAGGGAGAAGAGGTGGGGCAAAGTAGGTTTTTTCTTAAGAGGTCAGAGATAATAGGCTTAAGTCCTTTAAGGCTCTGGAGAGAGAGGGGGTACTGAGCTTGGGTAATGTACTTAGTAGGATCTTGTAATTGGATAACAATGGGAGAATGGTGTTTAGCAACAGAGGGGTTCTGGGTGTCCCAGACTTGGGGGTCTACCTGGGAGACTGGTAGAGGAAAAGACACATTGGGGTTGGGAAGTTGGGAGGCTAGGAGAAGGAGGAGTGGAGCTGCTGGCGAGTCTGGGGTAAGGTGAATGGGAGGAGCAAGTGAAATAGAAGCTCCTACTTTTGCTAAAAAAATCCCTTCCCATGAGAGGTACCGGGCAGGTTGGCATGACTAAAAATGAGTGAGTGAGATAAACTCCCCTAAAAACACAGTTAAGCGGTGGGGTCTGCTGAGGTAGATAAGGCTGTCGCCCTACCCTGACAATAGGGAAACTAGAAGGAGAGGTAGGCCCCCATAATTCCCTCAGTACTAAGTATGTGGCCCCAGTGTCCAAGAGAAAGGACATGGGCCGTCCTGATACCATGATGTTTACCCATGGCTCCCTGTTACAGATGATGGTTGTGGTCAGGTCAAAGGAGCCCAGGCAGCCTCACTTGTCCATGGCCAGACCTAGAAGGTCAACTTGGGAATATTCTGGGTTTGATGTCTCCATGCCACTATGTGCACGAGGACAATCTACTGCCCAATGTCCTTCCCTATGGCATCTTGGACAAGGTCTTGTGGGACCAAGATGAAGATTAGGGCATGCTCAGGCCCAGTGACCAGTTCTACCATATTTGAAACATGGGCCTGGCAGTTCTCGAGCCCTGGGAGGCAAGGGAGCAGCACGGACAAGACAGATCTGGTGGTCTGTCACCTCAACTGGTCGGGAGGCCGTGGTTAGCATGTGACAGTGATTTGGGGCTTTGTAATTTCTCACATGGTACACCTTAAAAGCCAACTCTAAGACTTCTGCCTGTGGGGTCAAGGGGTCTTTCTCCAAACGTTTAAGTTTAGCCCTAATGTCAGAGTAGCACTAATTAAAAAAATGAGTCATTAGTAACTGTCTGCCTTCCATGGTTTCTGAATCTAAGTTAGTATACTGCAACAGAGCTTTTTTGAGACATTCCAAAAATGCTGAAGGATTTTCCTTCATATCTTGAATGATCTCTGAGAGCTTAGTATAGTTTACTGGCTTGAGGGCAGCCTTATGGAGACCTGCCAGGAGGCAAGTCAAAAAACAGTCCCTAGCTAAAATCCCACCCAGAGTATTATAATCCCAGTGTGGCTCTTGCTCTGGGACCACCTCTGCTCTGGGAGGGTGGGAAGCAAGAGCTTGGTGAATCTCACCAGCATGTAGTCTGGCCTGTTCCCAAACTCGCCTGCACTCTTCAGGAAGTAGGTTGTTGGATAAGATCATATAGATGTCATGAAAGGTAAGATTATAAGATTGGGAAAGATATTGGAATTGTTTTTATGAAAGTGGTAGAATTAGATGTATAGGAACCCAGTATTTTTTCTATATGGGAAAGTTCTGAGAGTGAAAAAGGAACATGTACTCTAATCAATCCATCTATGCCAGCCACCTCTCTCAACAGGAGAACTGTAGCGGCCTTGGCTTGGTTAGGGTTAGGTTCCATGGCGGCACGTGAACGTGTGAAAGGTGAGGTAACATGGGTGCCAGAGCAGGGTGGATGCTGTGGCCCAGCACCAGAGAGGAAGAATGATTCAGCGGGGCTACTGGAGCAGGTGGTGGGGAGAGAGATCTGGAGAGCAAGCAGAGGGAAGTGGTGAGGCGGCAGGAGGTAAAGGAGCAGAAGTATCTGCCTGTTGAGGTTGGGAAGATGTTGATTCCTTAGCGTGGTCAGGAGCAGTGCATAAAAGAACCAGTATAGAAACAGGAGTAGGAGCTGAAGGGACAAGAGTAGGAACTGGAGTTGAAGGAGCGATGGCAGGGTCTGAAGGGACAAGAGTAGAAACTGGGGTTGAAGGAGCAGTGGCAGGGGCTGAAGGGACAGGAGCAGAAACAGGGATTGAAGGAGCAATGGCAGGGGCTGAAGAGGCAGGAGCAGAAACAGGGGTTGAAGGAGCAGTGGCAGGGGATGAAGGGACAGGAGTAGAAACTGGGGGGATGGGGTTAGCTGCCTGCTGAGGTCAAAAAGGCAGGCATCCATTAGCTGGGTCCAGAGCAGAAGTAGAGGGTTCTTCCAGTATAGATGGCATAGCCAGAAACATGTGAGCAGGCGAACAGCTTGCAAGGACAGAGGGCTTAGGCTTAGAGCTTAAATAGTAAAAGGCTTGGATGTAGAGAAACTCCTTCCGTTTGTCTGTGCACTGACAATAATTAGAAAGCTCCCGTAAAATATCATTAGGCGGCCACTTTATATTTCCATCTAAATTGTAATGGGGTCATTTTTTTAAACAAAGGTGGACAAGTGTGGGAATCTGTAGGTAGGGCATTAAGGCCTGGGGTTTTAGGGCCTTTAAAAGGCATCCAAGGGGGTAGGCTGGATTGATGGGTTTGGATGGCTTGGTTCCCATAGTTGAGACCATGAAAACCTGTGAAACAGCAACACCATAAGGCCTAATAGTGGGACGTCTCTCCCTACAGGTGGGGTGCAAATCAGCGTGTCACAAGAAGTGTGGAAGGGCATCCCCTTGCCATTGCTGGGACAGTTAGGCCTGTCTAGATTTGGTCAGGGTGACCCGGAACCCAGCAGGGACAGAGGCTGCTCCAAGCGGCTTCTCATGGTGAGGAAAAACAGAAAAGAAAAGAAATGGGAAAAAAAGAGAAAGAAGGATCTGAGGGACCCTGGGCCCTCAGTCATGGTTGGATTGACCCCAGGCCATTCCAAACACAATCTCAACTGTGGTAAGCAATCCACAGATGAGTGCCAGTGAAGGGAACAACCGTAGCCTTGAAGACCGTGGTTGGAGGCAATCTCCCCATTTCTAGTAACACCAAAGGGTTGCTGGAGCTCAACAGTCAATTCCTCGGGTTCAGAGAAATGTTAAGCTGACCAGAATGGGGGGACTCACCAATTGAAGCTGGTGTTATTTGGAGAAATCACGCTCAGGAATATGGAACATGCTGTTGTTCTGGAGAAAATCCCCAGTTCCAGATCTCGACCCCGGGGGAGAGAGGGGCCTGGCGTGGGAGATCCTCTCGAGTCTCACGGCACCAATAAAATTACTTGGAGCAAGTGAGAAGGAGACACGCAACACCAACAAACCCACTTAGGAGTTTATTAGAGGAGAGTGTGCACAGGCCTGGAGATCGAGGTGCAGAGAGAGAGAAAAATGGCCGGTCCAGCTTTTAAAGGCTGCCCCGCGCATGCGCACAGGGGGTTGATGTGACTACGTCACACTGATGACATAGATGACAGGTGACTCATGCATGCGCACAAGGGTTTAGCTGAGTCATATGTGGATGTAACCACACATGTGCGCACGTGGGTCACACGGGGCCTTTTGTCCCTGAGGGCCTGACCGCATGTGCCTGTCTTTAGAATGGGAAGTGCAGCCTTATTTGTGGCTGAATAATTACAATGCTCATTTTCAGAGTTAAAGTGCTGAGCACGGCTCCTACCTGACGGCCCCAGAGACAGCAGAAATGGTATGTTCACCATTTTGAAACTGGAGAGAGGCGGAGCCAACATCCAGAACAGCTGCAACCAAGCTGCTTACCATTTTAAAAGCTCTTCAAGACAGTAGAGAATTAAAGACAATGCAATAGGACAGATTCAGACATAAAAGACCTCTAAATGGGTCACAGTGTTGGATGGGTGTACGTAGGCTTCGGAGAGAAAAGAAAAAGAGTATAGAGAGTCATGAGATAAAGTTAATGCCTTAAAAAAGGGTAAAGTCTTTAAAGAGACAGAGTACAGATAATCATAAATTAAAGGAAGTAATAAACAAAACAAGCCACGTAAAAATGGAAAATTCACAAAGATTCTGGATTATATGTATTATTGTGTTTTCTTTAAATTTTTTGACTGGGAAGGAGCTAAATACAGAGAGACATTTCATTGTGTGGTCTGCTAAACTAATCCAGCATGTATATCATAAAGGTATCTTGACTTCAGAATTTGGGTCTAAGGATACGATGCTTTGGAAAAGAGGTTCTTCTTTTGTTTTTACAGAAGATGAGACCCTGTGGACTGCTTCTAGACAAATATGGTATGATAGACCATGCCCCCCTGAAAAGTCACCTTGAACACCTTCAGAAAATTACTTCACTCAACTGGTGACTGACATGAACCTAGCACACAGGATACACCATGAAAGACCTGATTTACAGCGCTCCCATACAGCAGGAAGAAGTTGGAGAGAAAAAACTATGCCCATATTCCCAAATATTGTTTATAAATGTTCTTTTACATTTAAAGGGGGATATGATATAGATATGAATAATTTGCATTGGTATGGATTTTGTTTTATTGATATAAATTTAAGACCAATCTTGTTATATGTATATTTCTGCTCTTGATTAAGGTATTGTGATTGTGTATTTCATTTAAAAATGTAATGTATAATTAGGAAATATAGGTTGTTAATGGATAATCGTCGATAATAGTCAAGCTTGTAGTCATGTTAGTTAGATTTTCTATATACATAGAGATATATTTCAGTTAGGCATTCTTCATATCTTTCAAAGACTACAGAATATGGCATTTAAAATGTTTTAATAACTTAGGGCTTTTCATGACAGTGAGACACATCTGCTCCTGGCAGCACCAATCTACTTCAAGAGAAAAATGGGCATCAAAGAGGCTCCTTATGGAGTTTGTTAACCATTTGGGCAAGAAACTGCTCTTTCCTGGACTGTTACGTAAACCGGTCAGGAAGAACCCACAGAGAAATGACTGCTGAACTTGCTTAAAGGTGAGATGATCCTTCGGGGTTCCTGATTCATGAAAGAGTCTGTGAGACTTTCTGCAGGATACAGAAGAAAGTGACTGAACTGTCTTTGAAATTTCCTACTTTATGAAAAAGTCTGCTGGATACTATGGGCCTGTAGGCAGAAGATGGATGCCCCAACAGTACAAAATAACTTTGGGTGACTGTCCAGGAAGCGAGATGTCTCTGTTACTTCTAGAGTTTTGGAAGTTGCTTACTTCTTGTTTACTTAGGTAATATTATATCATTCTGGAGTCTTTGATAGAGTTGAAGAATAGATAGATAGTTATAGTTTTCCTTTGTTATGCTAAAAGATAAAATAGATATAAATAATGTAACTGTAATTCTTGCTTGATAACTGTTTTGTTATACGTAATTTTACTATGTTAAAGCTAAAGCCTTCCTTTTTGTTTAAACAGAAAAAGGAGGTCCTTCTGACTTTGTGTTGCTTTCATTGGTTAAAGAAACTGCCTTGGCCTTTTGATAGGGCAGATATCAGGTAGGCAGAGTAGACAGAACTGAATGCTGGGAAGGAGGTAGTGTGGCAGAAGCTATGAAATTCCTGTCCAAGACTGATGCTGGTTAGAAGCTTTCCCGGTAAGCCACGACCTCATGGTGATATACAGATTATTAAAAATGGGTTAAATCAAGATGTGAAAGTTAGCCAAGAAGAGGCTAGATATAATGGGCCAGGCAGTAATTTAATTAATACACTTTCCATGTGGTTATTTTGGGGCTTAAGCTAGCCAGGTGGCAGGACAGGGCTGCCACTCCTCTTACAATAGACAGGGATAGGAATTCTCCCAGTCCCGGGTCAGTAGACAGGGGCGGGCATTCTCTAAGCCCTAGGTCATTTGCAGCTATCTCAGAGATAGCTGTTTGGGTTTCTTCCACCACGGGAGAGAGAAAATGTCACTATGTGTCTTGTCCCAGGAATTTGTCAAAGTCTCTTTGTGTTATGTTATGGTAATTGTTGCTTTGTTTTCTTTCTCTCTTGACTTCTATCCTCGAGGGTCCTATGGCTCCTATGGAGCCTCAGCCCTCTCCCGACAGTCGTTAGGAATGGAGAGGAGAGAGGCAAAATCTTGGAGAGAGTCCAAAGGGAACTGGGCACAGAGAGGGTAGGGAGAGCATGCCTGTGACTTGGAATGTCTTTGGGAGCCTCTACATTGGGTGGATGGTGATCCCCTAGAGTTCCAGAAAACTGTTGTCTTTTTGTTTATTATGTTTAAGACTGGACTAACAAGGATTAAAAGAAAAAATAAGACAAAACTTAAATGTAAAAATGCAGATGACTTGACAGCAGCCCATCTAGGGTTTGTATCCCTAGCTCTGAGCCAGGTCTGATAGCAGAGAATACACTGCCTGCGTGCTGAGAGCTAAGCCTTGAGACTGCAGGAAATGCAATGTGGCAGAGGATCTTTGGGGCCTGCAGGGTTCCAAGGCCAGGGATCAGCGGCACCTGGGATAGAACAGATGGCAAAGTCATCATGCAACCGACTGAGGGCAGAGGGATGCCCCTTCAGAAGGCAGGTGGTGGAGCTAAGGACTGAGAGAGGCTGGCTGCAACAAAACAGGGCAGCCCCCTCTCCCTTGTTCTCTCTCTGTATCTTGAGGGTCTTTGCCTTAGGAAAGAGAGAGGGACCTGCACAGATGGCAGGAAATTGACTGCCTGCAGTTGAAAAATTGGGCAAATATAAAACAGAAAATCTGAGATCATGGTCAGAGAAAAGTTAACAAAAAACTTTTTAAAAAAGCATTGGCAGCCAAGGATACTCTCTGTGCCTCTTTTCTTTTCTAAGCCAAGTTCTTCAGTATGATAACATTCAAGGTCTCTACTGCTGGCCAGCAGTTTCCTGTCTTAACACTTTCCTGTCCAGATACTGCTTATAAGAAGTTTTAAATTATACCAACCTGTAACTTTAAAAAATGTTAATTTTAAAGTAAATGTCAAAGATGCATTATGTTTAAAAATGCTTTTGTTAACTATGTTCATAGCAGCATTGTTTGTAATAGGCAGAACCTGGAAACAACCTAGGTGCCCCTCAATGGAAGAATGGATCAAGAAAGTGTGGATTATATACTCATTAGAATACTACTCAGCGGTAAAAAACAAGGACATCTTGAAGTTTGCATGCAAATGGATGGAAATAGAAAACGCTATCCTGAGTGAGGTAACCCA
>PVIU01011426.1:0-64454 GCA_004026605.1 Ondatra zibethicus | reverse complement strand
AGAATATTTTTAAAAATTGTTTGGTTATGACTTAACCAAAATAAGATGTGAATTAATTAGGAAACCTCTCTGTCCTCTTTCTCTCTCTCACTTTCTCTCCTCTTTCCCCCACCTCGTTCATCTCATCTCCCATATTTTATTCTTCTTTCAGTTCACTCCCTCTATGGCCCTCATCACTATATCTGTGGATTGTTTGATTATATTTTAATCTGAATTTATCTAGATTTACATTCCATGCCACCCAATGTTCACTAAGAATTTGAATTTTAATAGCTTTCCTTTGTAATGAGGCCAATGCACAAGTTGATGTATTAATACCGAAACCCTGCTGGCTCACACTGCTTGCAGTTTTTATTTACTATCATGTCTTTATAAAATGCTGATTGTTGGCGAATTAGGTCTGTACAATAAATAACCAAGCCAGCTCAAGAAGAACAGTTATATTTTAATGGTTAAAAATCACACTACAAGAGTGGAAGGTCCGACGTCCTATCTGTCTGGCAGGTACCGCACAGAGAGAGAGAGAGAGAGAGAGAGGGTACCTGGGTCCTCCTGGTTTTTCTACCTGGGCCCCAGATAGTCACACCCTAACTAGATGTGACTGGTTGATCGAGTTTCCCCATCATCTCCTCCTTTTGTCTAAACAAGATTGATCCAAACCCAACACAGCTATATACAATAGGAACAGATACCAAATATAAAATTGCAAACAATAAACAATTTTAAGCAAGGAAAACATAACACAAGTTTTACTAAACATTCTATTTCAAGGAGTCTAACTATTGCACTGAAATTAAGCTTGGCTAAATCATGAGGAAGGTAACTACAATTATCTAATCTTCAACTCCATCAGAGATCTGAGAAGGGAAACAGTTTTACTTGAGTGATCAGGAAGTGCAATCGAGAAATTTCCAAACTGTGCAACAAATGACAGAGACAACTGACTACCTGGGCAATCACCCAAAGTCTCATTTGCAATGTTGAAGCAACCAACTTTGGCTAAGGCCTAACGTAACTGACATACCATTTTCAAAGGCAAGAAACTTTTCAAAACTATCTTACCTTGTCTTGGCAGGATATAACAGTCCTGTTTTATCCATTTACAGGTACTCTGTATCTGTCAGTGGTTGAGGTATGGGCATTTCTCTGCCCAAAGGCCAGTTCTGCCAAGAAAAAGGCTCCAGGTGGAGTGTCTTTGGTGCTCAACATTCTCTCGGGAATAGATTGGTGTTGTCAGGAGCAATTGTGTCTCACTACCATGGAACTCTGTTAGATTAAAGGCCATTTTCTACAGCTCCTTGAAGAGGTTGAAGATTATCTATCTATATTGAATATAATCTCTATGTATCTAAAGAAACTGATTAGTCTAATTATAAATATGACAAACATAGATGACTATTGATCTATAATTCTCAATACCTATCTAACTTAAAGACTAAAGCAATAAACAACTGTGCAATAAATGAGGACAATGACCTTCAAATGTAAACAATGTATAAGTATCTTGATCAGAGGTAGTAATGTACACTGTGGTATGGTAAATATATATATCAATACATAAACAATGTTTTAAACAGAGGTAGAAGCATACATGCATACAATATTCAATATAATTTAACTTTGTATCCATATACAAGAATCTATACCAATATAATTGTCTAAAAACAATAACTCACAAATACCAATCTATTATCCCATCATCCAATTATCCCTCTTCTTTTTCTTAAAAAGATCCCTGAGCCTATAAAATTCCTCCCCCATCCCTCAACTATATACCAGTTATAATCAACCCCTAAAATGATGTCCCTAAGCCTGAGGGCAAACTTTGCTGGGAGAGGGGACGTCATCCTCTAAAGTTGCTTTCAGCTGTCATGGGGGTGACATTCTTTCTAGGGGACCCTGTTAAAGTAAATGATGGTTAAATTCCAGGATTAATATTTGGCCTGGTAAAATTGCAAATAGTCTCTGAGTATTTTGCAGAGGTCTGGTCAGAATGTTGTAAAAGAAGTGCACCATTTCAGCTAACCAAGTTGGAACCATCTTGTACAGCTGGTATCCAAAACAGGTCTTGTAGTAGCGTTATCAGCATCATGACGTCATAGTAACCAGGTGGAATTGTTGTTGTGGGGCCCCATCTTCTTCCTGGAAACTTCAAAGATTACTGCAGAAAAGGTTATTGTTTATTATGGAAAACTTAATCATTATTTATACAGATATACATATATATATTCAATGAAAGGTATGATAAAGGCAAAAATAGATATGAAGAAAGGCAAAGAAGCTTTATAAATTATCTTTTCTTTCTGTCTGATATCATGGCTCTTGACATGAGACAGAAACTCTGGGTTTTCCCTTAACAACAGGCTTGGAATTAGAGAGGGACTAAGCCAGAGTCCAAATCCAAAACTAGCTCTATATATTTATAAATATAAGTACATTCATGTATATCTAAAAGTATGTTTCGAATACTTTCACTTACAGAACCTATTCAATTTTCTTGCTGATCCTTATTGGGTTTTAAATTGTTTCCATCTGTCAGTATTTAAACATCCAGGGTCCCTTGAAATTTTTGAAGATGAGTGTTTTTCTGCAGAGATAAGAACAGAACCCTGTCCCCATCCTATATGTTTTTCTTACCACCTGTATAATTATCATCATTGAGGATGAGCTGTCATTTATCCTTTCCAAGAGGTTCCTCCTCTTCAAACTGAACCTTTATTAATTTTGATGGTATCCACAATTTTTGTTCTCCTGTGGAAACAAGAGCAAATTTATAAGATTAAGCCTCTCACTTTTGGGATAGTTGCTATTAATTTCTCCCAAAAAATTAGCACAAGCTCTTTGCCATGGTTCATTGTCTTCCCATAACTTTCTTATCTCATCAGTAGTGAAAGGCACTATAATTTCTGCTGGGTCTATGCCTGCTAGTGGATGAAGTCTCAATTTACCTTTTATAATTTTAATTATAATTCAGAGACTTTTCCACATAAGTTTTTAATTTTTACTTGGTTTATGTGTTAAAAAGATCCATTCTAAGATAATATCATCTCTCTGCATTAAAATTCCTGTAGGAGAAATTCTGGAAGGCAATATGTCAAGAATACATCTGAATACAACTAAGCTTTTGATTCACCATATCCACATGTGCCTCCTGTAATTTTCCCTCAACCATTGTCAGTTCCATTTCTGCATCAGCTGTTAATTCTCTGGGACTATTCAAGTCTTTATCACCATCTAAGGTTTAGTTTAAATGAATTATTAGATCAGATGTTATACCAACAGCCAGTCATAGGCTGGAGATGTCACCTAACAATCTTTGAAAGTCATTAATCTTCTGGAACTAATCTCTCCTAGTTTGTGCCTTTTGTGTCTTAATTTTTTGTAAACCTATTTTATAACCTAGATAATTGACAGAATCTCCTCTCTGTATTTTTTCAGGAGCAATCTGAAATCCCCATTTAGGTAAAACTATCTTTACTTCTTCAAACAATCTTTCTAAAGTATCTATGTTTGAATCAGATAGCAAAATATCATCCATGTAATGGTAAATTATAGACTTAGGAAATCATTTATGTATTATTTCCAGTGATTGACTTACAAAATATTGACACAGGGTGGGGCTATTGAGCATTCCCTATGGGAGGACAGTCCACCGGTACCTCCTAGTAGGCTGAGAATTACTATAAGGAGGCACTGTGAAGGCAAACTTTTCTCTATCTTTTTCTTGTAAAGCTATAGTGAAGAAACAATCCTTTAAATAAATAACTATGACAGGCCATCTCTTTGGTAACAGAGAGGGCAGAGGAATTCCAGATTGCAGAGGGCCCATAGGTTAAGTAGCCTTGTTGAAAGCTCTAAGATCTGTCATCATTCTCCATTTTCCAGATTTTTCTTAACAACAAATACAGGAGAATTCCAAGGGCTGGTAGATTCTTCTATATATCAAGCATCTAATTGCTCTTGTACCAGCTGTTCTAAAGCCTGCAACTTTTCCTAAGCCAAAGGCCATTGCTTGACCTATATTGGCTTCTCAGTCAACCATTTTAATGGCAGGGCTGTTGGTACATTTGAGGGGTTATCAATTGCTTTGTGTTCTTGTACAGCCTGAATGGCCAGTGTTCATCATCTGCAATATCTTCTAATATTTTCCTCAGAAATATAAGCTTTAGGGTCAGCAGGAATGTTAATCTGGGTATTCCATTGCTGTACTAGGTCACGACCCCATAAATTCACTGCAATATTGGCTACATATGGCCTTAGATTTCCTATTTGCCTTTCTGGCCCTATGCATTCAACCCATCTCATGCTTTGTCTTACCTGAGATAGGGTTCCAATTCCCATTAACTGAACATCTACCTCCTGAAGAGGCCAGTTCGGATGCCAAGATTCTGGAGTAATGATACTTACATCCGCACCCGTGTCTAATAAGCCTTCAATAAAAATGCCATGTATACACACTTTTCGCTTTGGTCTTTGTTCATTTATAGACGTCTGCCAGAATATACATTTCCTCTGTCCCACCATATTTCTTGACTCATTCTCCACATTTATCTCATCATTCAGACCATTATTGCTTTTGACAGCAGGCATGGGACCTTCTAATTTTCCTGACGAGACATATTCTCCACAGTAACTGGGAATGACTGGACCACATTCATCATGGGGGCCTGTGAGAGGCCCCCCACAGTGTTTCCCAATGGTATCGGGTTGCCTTGTCTATCTCTTGTTGACCTACATTCATTTGTCCAATGTCGGCCTTTGCCACACCTCCTACATAAACCTGAAGGCTAAGTCCTCCTGTTCTTGTTAGCCCCAGAAGAGGCATTATTCCTGGAAATCTGTTGTCTACAATCCCTTCTCATATGTCCCATTCTACCACAATTAAAACATTTGATATTTTGATGTCTTCTCTTACCATTGGAAATTGCTTCTCCTACCCATGCTTCAGTACCATAGTCAAATGTCTCAACATTCATTGTATGCAAGACCCATTCAGCCAAGGGTGCTGATCTGATCTTTAAAGGCCCCAGGATCCTTTTGCACTCCATGTTGGCATTCTCATAAGCTAAAGATTCAATTATTATACATCTAGCTTCTGGGTTAGGTATCCCTATTTGTACAGCCCTAGTTAGTCTTTGCAAAAAGTCACTGAAGATTTCTCTCTGACCATGTTTAACCCTAAGATATGATTGCACTCTCTGTTCTGGTTCCTGAACCCTGTCCCAAGCCTTTAAAGCTGCTGTGGCACATACGGGCAGGGTGTGGTCATCATAAAGAGCTTGGTCCTGAGGATCAGAGTAAAGTCCATCACCTAGAATTTGATCTAGGGAAATTTCAGTTCCTTTCACTCTTTCCTGTTGCTCTAAATTTCTTGCTTCCTCTTTAAAAAGGCATCTCCAGTGCAATTGCAGCCCACTTTCTAGGACAGCTGAGATTAACAGAGCCCAATCATGAGGTGTGGCTTTGTTACTGAAAGCCCAGGTTTTGACCATCTCTCTAACAAAGGACAAATCTAGTCTGTAAATCACAATTGCTTGTTTAATTTCTTTTAAATCACTCATACGTATGGGCTCCCATGTATATTCCTTGATAACCTTAGGGAATTTGGAGCCAGCTACTTTTTCTAATGTTACTACTAGAAAGGCAGGTAGAATTCTGGGGAAGCTATCCTGGAGAGTTTTAAGCACTGACAAAGTTAAATTTTGCCTTCTTACCTTTTGCTCCTGGTCATCAAATCTGTTTACCATTGCCTTCTGCAAGGTCTGGATCTCCTGTCCAGTATTCTGCTCTAATGCTCTCATTGAGGATTCTAAGGTATGAAGTCTGTCCATTAGAGATAATATCTCACCCTTGAACATAATCTTCATGGCATGTATATTACCTTCTTGGAGAGACATTCTTTCAGTCAATCTGTCATACCCCTTTGACAGAGTCTGATTAATACATTCAACAGTGCGAAACTTCTCAAATAATGTTTCAGCACCCACTGTCATGGACTGGGTTTTATTTGCCAAATCAGCTGTTTCCTTCTCCAGTGTGCTGAATCTCTCCTTAAATAAATTACTATTAGAATGTACCTTTTCTAAAACTAGCTCAGTTGACTGAGTCATATTAAACAAAGTCCTAGTATCCTCCTTGAGATCTGCAATCTCTTTCTTGAAGAGTTTGGTATCAGTCTGTATTGTGTGTAAAAGTGCCTCAGCTGACTGAAAATTGTTAGTTAATATGGTTGTGTCCTTCCTTAGATTTCCAACTTCTTTTCTAAGAAGCCCAGATTCAGTCTGTAAAGACTGCATCATTTTCCTATTGTCAAACCATATTTTTAAGAAAAAACTACAGAATACAAGAAAAAAGGTGACTCCTAGAACCATGTACGAGGGACTTCATATGTATCTTGTAAGACCTCACACATGGTGTAAGTGAAAAAGCTATGGAAACTTTGGAGGGTTAGATTGTCTGACATAGTGCCCTTTTTTAAATTCAAAGTAATAAATCTTACCTGTGGTTCAATCAGCTGGAGCAGGTGCAATAACTGTTGCCTGCCAGTAGGTGGCGGGGTGCACCTGAATCCACGTGCTTGGTTTTAGATGGCTGAATTTAAAAGAAATACTGAAAAATACTCAAATCAAGAAGTGATCATTATTATTATTATTTAATCACAGACCATGTGCTCTGTGAATATCGTTGGCTGTTCAATAGGTGTGGCATGGTGGCTGTGGCTGGACCCAAAGTCTGCAGCACGAGTGGCGCAGGGGAGAAGTTGAGTCGGGGGTGAGCAATGATGCTGTGTCTATGAGGCTCTCGCAGCAGTGCTGGGCATGGGATGGGGAGCACACAGAGATGCAGCTATGGGGCTTGGAGCTGGGTGCAAGCTGGTCAGTCTAAGCCCAAATGAATGCAGCACAGAGTGGGGGAAGTATGCGGCAGGGCACGGGCAAATGGGCAGAGAGCCAAGGGAAGCTGAGGGGGCAATCTTTGTCTGCAGCAGTGGCGATGGAGCTGGGCTGGATACCTGTGCTGAGCCGCAAGGGCTCGGGGACACCACAGAGAGTACGGGGGTGAGTAGTGGTGCAAGTTGCAGCCGTGGGGGAGATAGGACATGAAATGAATGCAGTGTGACCACGGCTGGTGGCAGCTGGCCAGAACCGCAAGAGGCTCTAAAAGCCCCATGTTGGGCACCAACTGTTGGCGAATTAGGTCGGAAAGATAAATAACCAAGCCAGCTCAAGAAGAACAGTTATATTATAATGGTTAAAAAGGGGAAACTCATGCTACAAGAGTGGGAGGTCTGACGTCCTATCTGTCCGGCAGGCACCGCGTAAAGAGAGAGACAGAGAGAAAGAAAGGGAGAGAGAGAGAGAGGACACCTGGGTCCTCCCAGTTTTTCTACCTGGGTCCCAGGTATCCATACCCTAACTAGATGTGATTGGTTGATAGAGTTTCCCCATCATCTAGACAAAAGAGGGAGATAATGAATAACTGTGCCATTAGCATTGTTCATGCCTCAGATACTTGATACTAGTTTGCCACTTTTGAGTTTTATATATTGGCAAAGTTTTTATTTATCTAGAGTTCTTTATTTTCCAAAAGCTTATATCCTTGCATGCATGTTTCTATAACATATAATTTATTATAAATAACATTTTATGGAGAAATTGTTGTAATTTAAGCAACAAAAAATTCAATGTGTATGAAAGAAAGTCACTTTATTTAGAAAGCTTTGTTCTTGCAAATAAAGTTATCATTAAGAATCCTCCTAACTTTCTTTTATTATGCAATGCCCCCAACAGGCTAATTTAACCAGGTGTTAATGATCCTTGAATCCCAACACTTGAGAGGCAGTGGCAGGAGAATTTCTGTAAGTTTGAGGTCAGCCTGGTCTACAGAGTGAGTTCCAGGACATCCAGGGCTGTTACAAAGAGAAAGTCTGTCTCTAAACTGCCCTCCCAAGAAAGAAAAAAAAAGAAATACAGAAATTAGTGGCCTCCTGCAACCTTGGTGCTAGAGAGATGAGGGTGACACCAAGGGAGATAGTACCAGCTTTCTTCTTGAGATGATAGAAACACTGTGGAATTCACTGAACATACATAAATAAACAGGAAGCCACTGCAGTATATATTTTGAGTGAATTGTGTGGCTTGCAAATATTATCACATAAAGCACTAAAAGAAGAATCAGTTTATCATGTTCACTGTTCAGTAATCAATTTGCCAAAATTGTCCTTTTCCAGAAGCCTGGGGTGTCTTTTCCCTTCTCTCCAGGATTTGGCATTTTTTTCTTTTCATCATAGTTTCAAACTCAAAGTATAAGCTAAATCAAAATCACATCACCAATAATCATTTCACTCTCATGCAACTGGATATAACAATATGCTTTTTAAAAATCATCTCCAGTGTTTACTCTAACCTGCATTTCTGCTGTCTAATGTTAGGTCTTTACTCTCAGCCATGTAAGATCTTTAGGATGTAGCTGATCCACTGACTCCTGTTCTTTGTAAAGGTACACACACACTGGGACCCAGAAAAAGCCATAGTCTACAGAAACTTAACAACTATAGCCAAAGCCTTCAATCAGTCAAACAAATGAAAACGTTGAATGGAATTTAAGAAAGAAAGGGGCTGAAAGAGGATAAGGATTCACTGGGGAATACAAACAGATTTTCATATGTCCTGAAATCAAGACACACTGCCTCTTGCTTGTTCTGGCTCTTGCGTGCCCTGGTTTGCACTTTCCCCTGTCTCCATTCTGATTCCCAGAGGCTGGCATTTCCTTACCATGCTCCTCTGACCAAATCTCAGTAGCTAAATGGCACCTTTGTATTTAGTTTGTATTTTATTCTCTTCCCCATGGCCCACTCTGCTACGAATTATACATGAATGTTGTTGAAGGCCAATGGTAAAAGAATGCAATACGTTCAAATAATTCCTTTTTTCATTTCTATTACATTGAAACCTTTTATGAACTTTGGTATTTTACTTTTCTTTGTCTAAAAGAATGCTAAAAATACTTAAAATTTCAGACAAGGCAGGAGATTTAGAAAGAAAAATAAACTAGAACTTGCTATCAAAATTCAATCATCTGTACTCTTCCAGAGAATCTACAACGGAAGGAAACCTGCTTTAACAAATTTCATCATCCATATTTTTCTGGGAAATATTAGTTGTATTTTTAAGACTTATTTTTATGTGTGCACATGTGTATGTACATGTGAGCACAGTTGTCTGCAAAGGCCAGAAGAATATATCAGATCCCATGAAAACTGACTGTTTTGAGCTCCCCATGTGGGTGTTCTTTGGGCTTCTGCATCATCAGTAGCCCCTCTAATTGGCTAAGCCATATTTCCAACCCTATTTGGAGCTTTTCTTAATAAGCATGAGAAAACAATACATACCAAACATATGTGAGGATAACTTTAAGTGAACTCAACATCGCCACTCATCAACTCTTGGAAGTCTGTGGGAATGAAATTAATGTGAGGACACCTACAGTTAGCAACAACCATGACATTAGGCTACACCTCTATGGGAGCTGATAAAAGTGAAAAACGGCTCTGATCCATTGAAGAGCTTCTAGACACAATGCCATTTAACTGCCCACTTTCCCTAAATCCAGCATTAGGGCCCTTAGGGCTATAGCAGAAAAAGCCCCACAAGGAATAGTGTAATCATCATTTGGGGGGAAGAAATGGTATTGTACTTCCTGGAAATCTGCTGATGCATGACAAAACCAGTTTTTATCTATACCTGTTTTTGGTCTGTGTAAATACCCATTTGCCTCGAAATGGATGTCATTCTCTTTTTCAGTTAGAGCAGAAATGAGTGGATAGCATCATTTTGTGGGTATCAAGCATGTTTGTTCCAATATCTCAAGTTCAGTGGTAATCTTCCTCTGCTTTCATCATTCTGTTATTTTTAGATGAGTCATCAGCAAATCCTCTAAAAATCTTCACCCCCAAATCCAGTACTGAAGTCAAGAACCGTGAATCCTGTCCTAGTGTGGAATATCCATCAAGGACCCTGTCTCCTTCCTGCTATGATGGCATAGCACCTGGTCACGCTTTTGTGTGGACTCTGCATTGAAGCTCCCATTTAGCGTGTGGACAACATGCCCTGAGTCTTGCCCTGTTTCATTTGAACATGACTCTTCATGCATGTACAGACTTTAGTTTGGGTTCTGAAGAATGACCTCTACTGCTATTCTGCAACTTTTCAGTAAGGCACAAGTGTCAGCTGTTTAGGGGGGTTTTAATCACTGACCGATCAGGCTTGTCCTTCCCTGGGGAAAGGAAGTTTGTCTTTTCATGTTTGTGCTACTAAGGTCAATGTCTAAGAGATGATAAATAAGTAACAGCCCATGATGAATGTCTGATCCTGTCTGGGGCACAGAAAACAACCTCGGTCAAAGCAACTGTCTCTTCTAACAAGACATTGTCCCTACAGAGCCCATGTGGAACAATAAGCAAGGACTTTGAACACCCAATTTTTTCTACTTTTGAAAGAGGATTGTGGCAGGCTTAATAAATCCTACGTTGTGGGGCATGTCTGCTTCCATCCATTTTCTGGCCTGTTTTAATGATGAGAGCAAAAGTGGGAATTCCTCTTGGGAGCCCTAGATGCCTGATCTTGCTTCATCATTGCAGGGCTCTTAGTAACTCCTGGCCCTCTGTTCTTCCAGTCTCATTAAGTATAAAATAGATATTTTCAGTATAGATATACTGTCTCTTCTATATCACATCATACTAGTTAAGAGCTCAAAGCATTTGAAAATGTAAAAAGTAAATATTGGTTATTATTCTTTTAATAGATATTTTATTTTGACTGTTGTTTGTCTGTGTGGTGTTACTAACTGCTAAAAGAGCTGGGCACATTCAGGAGCAAAGTATTATATAACATACCTTGAGTGTGTTCTTTCCTTGTGTCACGAAACTTCATGACCTTGAGAAAGCTGGGCTTGCCCAGCGTTATTTTTATCACAGATTTTAGCTTTCAACCATGTGCTCTGTGATTTTGAGTTGAATGAACCCTAAAATGTGTGTGCATCTCTCTCTCTCTCTCTCTCTCTCTGTCTCTATCTATCTATCTATCTATCTATCTATCTGTCTTTCTCTCTCTCTCTGTCTCCTTCCTTCCTTCCTTCCTTTATGTGAGACCTAAACTGAGCATGCTCACTAACATCCTCCCTAATTTATCACATTTAAAAATATACTACCCCTTAGGGTATTTTCTTTTATAAATACAAACAAACTCCATTCAATTACTCAGTCTTTGCTTCCTTTGTTCACAGAGCATTTTATCAGAAATAATCCTATCAGAAATAATTCCTGGAATCCCCTCACTTACTATAAGTAAAGTCTTCCCTCCTCTATGCCTGAATTATGTTTGTTTTGGCCTTGCACTAACCCAGAAGCAAACCCATTGCATCTGGTTATAATGCTTCAATAATTGACCAGAATTCTCGATAAGAGGGTATATGCCCACTAAGCTGAATCCTCTTCTTTTATTTGATCTTTATTTCATGCTCTGTAAAAGCTGAAACTTCCTTCTGCTCACTTCCTTACATCCTAGCATCAAAACAATGTCTGTACCATGGTAAATAATTACTAAATACTTAAGGAACAAATGGATGAAGAACCATCTGCTCTGAAGTTGCTGTGGTTTAAACTGAGTAACATACAAGTGAATAATCTAGGCCCACCTACTGTGACTCACAGTTTCTTCAGAAATATAGAATATGTTGAGCACAGACACAAAGTTACTCTAATGTTAGACAGAATAAGAAGACACAGAGAAGAAGGAAGGAAAACAACACAACCACTATTAGAAACGAAATTTGAACCCTTTGGGTTTCAGCATCCCTCTTCTCCATAGCCTCATCCTTCCTCCCATCTTTTTGTTTATAGTTGCCCATCACTGGACCCAATGGCTACCTCTGATTATTTTTTATTTATAAACTCAGGAATACATTGGTGATTTTCATAGAAGGCTTGCCTTCGGTGATATGTCAGTGTATTTTTCTTTCTTTTTTGTATTAATTAAATCACTGCTTGGCCCATTAGCTCTAGCCTCTTATTGGTTAACTCTCACATCTTGATTTATCCCATTTCTATTAATCTGTATATCGCCATATGGCAGTGGCTTACCAGGAAAGATTCTGCATGTCTGTCTCTGGCGGCTCTATGGTGTTCCTCTCTGACTCTGTCTTCTTCCTCCCACCATTCTGTTTAATTTTCCCAACGTACCTAAGTTCTGCCCTATCAAGGGCCCAAAGTAGTTTTTTAATTAATCAATGAAAGCAACACAAAGACAGAAGGACCTCCTACACCATTTTCCCTTTTCCGTTTAACAAAAAAGGAAGGCTTTAACTTTAACATAGTAAAATTACATATAACAAAATAGTTATCAAGCAAGCATTAAAATTACAATATTTATATCTACTTCATCTTACAATATTTATATCTACTTTATCTTTTATCATAACAAAGGAAAACTATAACTATATATTCTTTAACTCCATAAAAAGCAGACTTTTTTGTGCTTTTTAAGGTTACAAAAGACTGATTAAAATTAAATTATGTGACTTTTAATATTGAATGATAACATAATTTCCATGAATATAGACATTCACTTTCTTTCAATTTCTTAATTTTATCCAGTAATATTTGTAGTTTTTAACTCAATTTTATATCTTATTGACTAAAGATTTAAATATGTGATATTTTATGCCTGTAAAACATTATAATTTACATTTCAACAGTTTGTTAACCATATATAGAAACATTATTCATTTTGTGTGCTATCATAATTATTTCTGCATTTTAACAAATTCAGTTATTAATTATTGCCAAGAAATTTACTCTGTAGAAGATTATGGCATATGAGAATGAAAGAAATTTAATTCTTTCTTTCCAATAAATGTCTCTTCATTTCTATATTTTTGCTGATGTCATAACCAGTACAATGGATCCATTTGATTTTTCCACTTCCAGGTTAGGGAGTTTTCTCTGGAAATGTACTACATTCTGATAATGTCTGTCCTGCCTATAATGAGGCAATTATATGCTTTGTCATATTGTGTTAATATGCTGAACTTTCTCTTTCTTCCTCAACATTCCAATTGCTGAAATTACAGACATGCATCTGTCCCAATAAGTTCCTAATTACAAGGAATTTTTTTATTCAAATTACCAGATTATCTGTCATATGTTCATAATTTCCTTATCCATACATCTATTCTGATTGATCATATGCCAGAAAAATACAATAATCATCGTTTGTGTTTCTTCTCTCTCCCTCATCCTCATCAATTGAGCTCAGGATATGTCAGTTCTGTAAACATTTTCAGGATTTTGATTTCCTCTTTTGTTTTCATTTCACTGGTGCCTACTCTGACCTTTATTACATCCATGCTTCATATTACTTTATATTTACTTGGTCTTTTTCCAGAAACCTGGTAAGTTTTTATTGGTCTTGACATCAAACTTTCTTGTGTTTTCAGATATACACATTCAGTGCTTCAAAAATTCATCAAAGTTTCTTCATTTATTTGGATATTTTATCTTTGCATTGCAATACAGTAAAACTAATTCTCTTGTGACTTATTCCTTAGTCCATTGTGGATTTTCAGGTAGTTTTGTGTTTCTAATTTATGATCCAACTGCCATTTTGGGACAGAGACTATCAAACTTCCATCTTTCAGTCATTTTAAACATTCAGTACTTTTGTTATTTTGAAATGTTGTCATGTTTTTAACAAAATGAAACTTCTTGTGTAATCCAAAATATAACCTATGCTGGTTAATATGAGGTTCAATCATATCCTTTTCTACCGTACTCTAAGCAAGTAGTTCAAGCCACACATGACAGTGTTCAGAGCATTTGATGGTTTGCTAATTCTTTAACCAGTTATAACAACTAAAGATATATAGAAACTAATTTCTACTAACTAAATAAGTAACTATATTTGAGTTTCTTCCTGTAAATTCTGTCAGTATTCAGAGAATATTTCAAGGCTCCATTATTAGCTCCATACATATTTATGATTGGTTTGTCTTCTTCGAAAATTTTATACTCGTCATAAAGAAACATCCTTTGCTCCTCTTGAAATCATCTTTTTCTTAACCTACATGACTTGATGTTTAGACAGCCTCCTCAACTTCCTTCTGTTTACTAGTCTGATGAGCATTGGATTTAACATAGCCTCTGCCCCGTCCTTTACTTCTGATTATTTCTGATACTACAGGGTTTTTCTTATCTTTGTGTTAACCACTCATTTTCCTCAATTCTAAGTGTGATGAGTATTGCTGGTGGGTTAGAGTTGAGACACTATACTTCTCAGGTGTGACAATATCCTTGAAGTGGAAGTCTAGTCTATCTTTGTGCAGTTTAATTACACATTCCATGGAGATTTAGGTGCCATTTTCTCATTCTCTTCTCCTCAGTTTGTCTACTTGCTAGCCCTAATTCCCTCTTCTTTAGTTAATTTGTTATATTTTAGAATTCCCCTTTAATTTTCCTACTCCTTTTAATTCTATATTTTTCACTCATTTTCTTAATAATTATGTCTTAGATATCAAAATCCAAACCCGCAATTTTTTTAGGCTACTCAAAGTATAACTTTTGCTTTGTTAATTAATTACATGAAAACTGGGTGAAACCTGTCTGATATTTACATATATATTTTATGGTCACTCTTCAGTTTTTAATTAAGCTTGCTTTCATTTATAATAATGTCTATCAATCTAAGTACTTGTTTGACATGACTATTTTCCTTTATTTTTAATTTTGGGAGTTGGCATTACATTTTCTTTTATTTTAAAGTTAAATTTTACATTTATATATGTGTTCATAATATGTAAAATGAAACAAGCAATTAACATTTCCTTCCAATCAAGGGTTATCATTTCTATAAACTGGAAACGTTCAAATTTTCTTTACTGCTCTAACTAGCAGTGGAACCTAGGGGAATGAAGCATAAAAAAATGAGGCAGATTAAAGTCTCATGCAACAGACCATTTTATTCAGAACTTGAGACAATTTATACTCTGAGAATTAAGAGAAGTCACGTGAGTAAAGTATACAATTACAAGAACAAGTCACATATTTTCCATAAAGGCATATAAACCAATAACAATAGCTACTTGTAATAAATAATCTAAGTAGCTTACTCTTATCCACTACACCTGGGAGGAGCACAAAAGCACATTCCAAGAACAATTCTGTACCTTTGAAGGAACAGAGGTCACATAATTATTGTTTTCTTGGATTATTCTTACAAGCACTCAAAATTTTCATTGCATGACTTCATTCTTGGATTGTGTTCCAACAAAACCATTCTTTTCTAGTTATACAAAACCTTTTAATTAATAGCCAAAAAATGTACTGTGTAACTTATTCCTCTTAGCTAATGTTTCTTATGAACATTATCAATTCTCCATTTTCTTTCATATAGCCCATTAATGAACTTAATCTACTTCTATGGGATCAACCCCTTTAGTTTCTGAAAGTAGAGAGAATATGAGGTGTTTATCTTTTTGTTCCTGATTTATCTGGCTAACATAATGCCCTCTACATCCAACCATGTTGCTGCAAATGACAGGATTTCATTCTTTCTCAAATGGATTATATTCCACTGTACGTACTATATTTGTATCTGTTCATTCAATGTTGGCTCTATCAATTGATTCCAGATCTCAGTTGTTAAAATAATGGTCACTTCATAAATGTTCATGCCTTCCTTGCACAGGAACCATGTTAGTCTCCTCTGCATAATTCCATTTTTGTATACTTTGCCTATGTTTCATTGTAGGTAAATTTAGAAACAAATCTATTGTCTTTTATTAATCAAAAAAGTATTTTGCTTTATTCTTTTTTCTTAAATTTATTTTTACATCTTCATTATTTTTTATTTCTTTTTATATTACTTCATTAAGGATTTACTGCAATGGTCTTTGTTCATTGTACATCCCTTCCCACAACTCCTTCCAGATTCAAACCCACCTTCTGCACAGACCCAACTTTGAATATTTTTCCTCTTTGAGGTCCGATTTCTGCTTAGCATGTTTCTTTTGGGTGTGTAGCCATTCACTAGAATATGGTTAATCAACCAAACAAGAGCCACACCATAAAAAAAGCTTGACTATTGCCCTCCAAATAGCTATTAATTGTCCATAGCTCCTCAGTTAGAAGTGAGTTTTTATGCCTACCATCACCCATAATCCACTCCATGCTGGAATTTTGTTTGGCTTCAGTTTGTGAATGTCTTGTGCATGCTTTCTCAACCTCTGTGAATTTGTATGTGCAACTGCCCTGGGTAAAAGGAGACTGCACATTCATTTCCTTGCCACCCAGATCTGAATAACCACACAGAAACTACATTAATTTCAACACTGTTTAGCCAATAGCTTAGTCATAGTCCTGGCTAGCTCTTCTATCTTAAATTAACCCATTTCTATTAATCTATGTATCACCATGAGGCTTTGGCTGACCAGTAAGATTATGGTGGTGTCTCTCTACTTTGACAGCTACACGGCATCTACCTTACACTGCCTATTCTCTCTTTTTCCTTCTTGGCTTTAACTCTGCTAAGCCATTGGCCAAAACATCTTTATTTGTTAACCAATAAGAACAACACTTAAACAGAAGGACATTCCACATCATCTCCCCTTTTATGTCTAAATAAAAGGAATGTTTTAACTTTAACATTGTAAAATTACATATAATAAAACAGTTATCAAGCAAGAATTAGTTGTAATATTTATATCTAATTTATCTTTTATCATAACTAAGGAAAACTATAACTATATGTATTCAACTCTTCAAAGACCACAGAAAGATATGCTATTACCTAACTAAACAGGAAGTGCATTGTAAGCGACTTCCAAAACTCTAGAATTGTCAGAGAGATCTTGCTGCCTGGACAGTCACCCAAAGTTCTTCTGCAACTTTGGTATATCCATCTTCAGCCTACAGGCCCAAAATATCTGGCAGACTTTTCAGTGAAGCAGGAAATTTGAACATCTGTTCTGCCTTGTACTAAGTTTATCAATTGCTTTCTTCTGTGTCCTGCAAAAATGTCTGGCAGTTCTTTTATAAGGCATGAACCCCAGCAGACTCTCTCATCTTCTTTTGGAAAATTTAACAGTCATTTTTCTGTGGGTCTTTCATATCCAGTTTACACAGCATGCCATCAAGCAGTCCAGACAAGACAAGTTTCTTGCCCAAGTGCTCAGCCCTGTAACATTGAAGGCAAATTCCATAATGAGTTTTTTCAATGCCCATCAAACTCTTGAAGTAGATTGGTGCCACCTAAAGCAGACATGTCTCATACCTGAAGCAGACATGTCTCATTGTCAAGAAAAGTCTAAGTTATCTCTGTATATCTAGAGAACCTAACAAATGTGACTACAAGTTTGACTATTAGAAATGACTATATTAATCTGTAATGTTTAATTATATATTACATTTTTAAATGAGCTGCACAAATATAAGACTCTAAAATAAGAGTAGAAATATAGGTAACAAAATTGACTTTAAATTTGTATCAATAAACCATGATCCATACCAATGCAAAGTATTCATCTCTATATTATATCCTCCTTTAATGAAAACCAACATTTATAAAGAACTATTTTGGTAATTTAGGTGTAGTTTTCTCTAAACTGCTTCCTGCTGTTTGTTGGGCAAAGTATTTTTAGGTTTCATGGAGACCTTTCTGGGGGTCTTATTCCATAAAACTGTATTAGCCTGGAAGGAATCCACAGGTTATCATCCTCTGTGGAAAAAAAAAAGGAGAACCTCTTTTCTAAAGTAACATATCCTTAGACTCAAATTTTGAAGTGAAGATACCTTTAAAATATATATGTTGGTATAGCTTAGCAGCATGTACAATGAAATGTCTCTGTGCAGTTAGCTCATTTACAGTCACCAACCCCACATCAGATAGAAGTCTACAGGCCCATAATAAACAGTCAAAAAAATTCAAAGAACACACAATAAAATACATAATCCAGACTCTGTGTGTTTTCTATCTTTATGCGGCTTACTTTTTTTACTCTATTACTTTTTAATAATTAATTATCTTTATTCCTTTAATCTATGACTTTCAGTACTCTTTATTCTCTCTTATAGGTCCATATATATTTAGCTAACACTGTGACAAATTTTGAGGTCTTTTTCATCTGTATCTGTCTTTATAATTCTGTAAAATATCCAAAGAAAATCTATCAGAAAACTCTGGTTACTGATACTCACATTTAATAAAGTATTAAATTACAAAATTAACACTCAAAGCACAGCAGCCTCCTATTATACAGATGAAAAGCATTCTGAGAAAGAAATCACATATTATTCACATAGCAAGCAAAGCAAAAAATGTTTTGGAATAATATAACCAACAGTTTGAAAGACCTGTACAATTAGAATACACTTAAAAGAATAATTGAAGACACCAGAATATGAAAAGATCACCCATGTTCATGGACTGGTAGAATGAACTTGACCTTTTGAAAATGACCCTGTCACAAAAAGTGTTCTATATATTCAACATAATAGCCATGAAAATCTCAATGTAATTCTTTGCAAGAGTTTTTTAAAAATAAAATTAAGCTTCTTGTGAAAATATAAAACACCCATCCAGAATAGCCAAAATATTCCTGAACAATAACATAAATTAACGGTAGTATCATCTTATCAGATTTAAAATTATACTGTAATAGTAGAAACATCATACTACAATGCATATAGTATATTTAGCATTGCAGTAACAAAAGCAGGACTTCGTGGTGGTGACACATGCCTGTAATCCCAGCACTTGGGAGGCAGAGGCAGCCAGATCTCTGTGAGTGCAAGGCTAGTCTGTGCTACAAACAAGTTTCAAGACAACTAGTACTATTACATAGAGAAACACTGTCTCAAAAAAAAATAAAGCAAAATTAAAGAAAACAAAACAGACACATTGATCAATGAACTAGCAAGGAAGAGCAATATATAGGCCTGAATTCCTACTGCTACCTGATTTTTGACAAAGGGGATAACAATACACATTAAGGAAAAGAACAAATTTCAATAAAAAAGTACTACTTAAACTGGATTGATTAATATAGAAGAATGTAACCACATTTTATCTCTCACCCTGTAGAAAACCTCACTCCTTCACTTCAAATGGATCAAAGATCTCAACATTAGATTTGATGCCCTTATTCTAGCAGAAGACAGTGTGAGCAATACTGAAGAGGATCATAGTAGTATAGGCACAGAGACCAACAAATGATTAATAAATGAGACCCTATGAAACAAAAAAAGCTTCCATAAAGCAAAGGATACCATAATTTGAGAGGAGAGACATACAACAGAATGGAAAAATATCTCGAGAATCTAAACATCAAGAAAAAGAACAATTTAAAATGGAGCATGGAAATAAACAACTTCTCAAAAGATGAAATGTTTTCAAAAATTGAAAAACCTATTAAAATGTTCAACAACCTTAGCTATCAGGGAAATGCAAATTAAAACTACCTTAAGATTTTATATTACCCAAGTAAGAAGTTTTTTAAAAATTGACAGGTGCTAGCATCGACATAGGGAAAGAGGAACATCTATTTACAGAAACTGATGAGAGTGCAAATTGGTGCAACCAGTATGGAAATTAGTGTAGAGGATCCTCATAAAGCTAGAAATGTATCTACCACATGATCCATTTTTGGATACATATCCATAAGACCTCTATAACCCAGTATCCATGTGGACTGCTCTCATATAAGCTTCTTTAAATACAAATTTACATATATGTTGATTACATATATTTAAACATATTTTTACATTTATATGTACATATTTTAAGTGTATGTAGGTGTTTGTATCTGTGTCTGTATGTACTGTTTAAATAGAGGTACCTTAAGAATGGAATGGCAAATGCCTCTTCTAGACACCACAAGTTCACAAATCAAAAGACAAGGGTCTGGAATAGACTACTTCTTTTAGAGTTGGTGGCCAGTTAAACCTCCAAAATCACAGCTATTGCCAGAGCTCTTGATATTCCTTCAGAACCTGATGGCACCCAATTGCTGAAGAGACACCTGAGAGTCACAGGATGTAGAGAAATCAATGTTATTGCTTTTTAAATACTTATAATCTAATTCTATTATGTAGGTGGCCTCAAGATAATTTATCAATTAATTTTTTCTCTTGATTGTGGCTCAAAACAATGATGATAAGTCACGATGTAGTTTTATACTTAACTTTGGAGAAAATGCTTTGCAGAAACTCTACATTTGCTCATCACCCTCTGAGCAGCAGTAAAATTTATTCTAGAAGATGTTGAGATTACTGGTGTATTCCCTGCTTCTGGAAGCTTGGTTTATATCCTGGATCAGGGATTTATTTCAACTTTACTTTTAATCTTAGGTATTTTCTAAACCCTGTGATATAATGTTCCCTCTTAAGGCATGCCTATAATTGGGAGCTATAAAACTAGAAGATCTTTATCAAAGTACATTAAGTGTACAAGTGTTCTGCAAGGATATCAGTGGAATATCTCAGTTTTCCAGCTGTGGAACTCCTGAGAGCCTCACACATTAATCACATCTTTAAAGGTCAAGTAAATATTTGAGAAGAGTTTAGATAAAATTTGAAGATTCGCTGATCTGTGGATTCCCTTTCTCAGAGATCCCCATACTCAACTTTCAGCCTCTTTGACAGCTCTAAAGTCAGTTCCGTCACATCCCATGGAAATAACACTAAAGCTACCAGCTTAGTCTCTAGTGTAGGGCAATCCTACTGCAGAGTAAGCAATATACTTAGGTGGAAAAAAACACAGAACTACTGCGGTTCACTTTTTTCAAGGGTTGAACACTTTCTATTTCATTTGCTTTCAGTCATTCCCTATATAAATAAATACGTGATTGTAAGTGTATGAACATGGGTGTATATGCATGTTGGTGTAGTAGCAGCTGATTTCATATACTTTCTAAAGGACTTGATGATTTCTGAGATTAGAACTTGGACATGGTATTTCTTGAAACTTTGCTCTGTCTTCTTTAGACACCCTATCCCTACCATCTCCATGTCTTCAGAAAGCACTTCAAACTTGCTATCACAAGTAACAGCCTATACTCACTTTATACTTTGAAAACGTACAATTTGGTATGGTAAAGGGATATTTATTAGGATAATGAATTCAGAAAATATGTCTTAACATTATGGCTGAATATAGAAATATATTATACTAGCCTCCAATATAAAACATGAGCATATATAGACATGATTATGAAGTAGACATAATTGTATTCTTTATATTTTTAGTAGTACATGGAATTTGTAGCATGTACTTACAAAATATCATCACAAGTGTTAAAATATAGCCATGGGGTGATCTCCTCTTTCATGCATTTTCATATTTTCTTCTTATGAAAAGATTTTATCCAATAAATGCTTACTGAATTCATACATGTAGTTATTAGAGGATAAATATATTTGTTAAAAGTCCATTAGAAGTTATACTATAGTAGGTCAGAAAGAAAAGCATTCTATCTTACCTGTATTATGCCTCATAACATCTGCATAATTTTTCTCTTGCCAAATAAAATATTCCAGAATGGCTTGGGGGCCAGCTGGAATGATTTATACAGAGACTGCTTAATTATTACACAGCACAAGTACATGATTCAGTCCAGTTATGTCCCCTTAATATAAGGCACTTAAAATCAGTAAAACGGGGTTAAGGCACCATATTGGGAAGATTAGAGTGAAGCAACAGTTGGAAGCAATCTCCTGCCCCCGAATCAAGTACAATTATATCACAGCATCGACATCTTATGAAGTATGTATCGTAGAGCAGATGGATTTCAGATGGTTTGGGCATGTTCAGAGTCTGCCTCTTCAAAGCCGCTTTTCAGCAGGAAGCAATTGATGGAAATAATTTTTTGCAATATGTAACTATTACTGTTTTGCAACAATGAAATTGCAAGCATTCCCCCCCCAACAGATCCTCTCTGTTAAAGACACACTGTGTGTTGCCCTCTAAAATACCTAAAAATGGATTTATCTTCTCACTGACTTTTACCCTTGGAAGTGAAGACTAAAATGATACTAAGAATTAAGTATACTTGAGAGATCAAATTATTTTCTCTGGATAAATCTATTTAATCAGTAGAAATTTACTCTCATAATGAACAACATACCATTTGATGTACTTGTTGATTCCAATGAAAAATTCATTGAGACATATTGGTATATTTTGTTATCATCAAGGTAAAAATATTAAACAATATTTGATATCAATTTATATTACAGCAATATATAATGATAAATTACATCATGGTTATTTAGAGTTTATGAACCATAAGAAACAATCTTGAGTTCTGGTAGACTTACAATAGTAACTAAAAAGCATAGATTCTAATAAATACTCAATAAAAATTCCCATATTAATCCCATATTAAAATAGGGAAATAATTATAATGTTAATGAAGTGATAAATATTAACCAAAATAATTTTTTCTTTGTCTTTTTTAAAATGCCATGGCACATTTCTGAAAGTTTTATAAAAGTGAGGTTCTGGATTCATGATGAATCTCATGCTATAGGACCTATTTTCACAACGAGATACACTTCCTTTTTATTTGAGATGCCTTTTAGGAGGGGGGGTCAAAGGAAGATGGTGGCTAAATACTTCTGACGATCATCAGCTCACAGACATGCTAGCTGAACAGCTGCTCATGGACCAAAATACCTTAAAAGAACCTAGGCAAACTAGATGAGATGCCAGAAAGCTAGTAGTGTCCATATTTATATAACAAAATAAAATACAATGACATATCAAAGAAGAGGAAGAAATGTTGGTAAATCCCCCTTTCTCACACTGTAACCAGTCCAACCAGGAAAGAGAAACATAGAAATTCTTCATAAAGAGTGAGACACCAGCAAGAAGAAAACGCAGGAAGATTTAAAACTCACTAGTAAAGGTGATTATGCAAAGAAACACTGAATGTTTTAATTTTGCAAACATGGTGCATAAGCCATTCATATGTCTGCCATGAAGACTGAAATTACAACTACTAAAAGTAGTAGTTTTATTATATTAATACAGAGTAAATATGGAAGATGAAATATGAAATATTAAAAATTCAAAATATGGAAACAAATCAGTGCATTGGAGAATTGTCTGAGGGTACTTTCTTGTTCTTTTGTGTCCTTCTTATCTTTATGGCTATTATTCCAAAATAACTTTTTATAAGAAAAAGATGCATTTGCAAGGCTCATGTTAACCATAAAGCAAAAATGAAACAGATTAAACAAAGTCAATCAAAACAAACTATTAAAGTAATTTGTTTAATCACAAAAGAACACTGTAAGAGAAAGAAGGAGGAAAGGAAGACAGAGAGAGAACAATTGAAAGACTATATTCAATAGTTGCCTTGGATCTTAATAGATTTAATCCTGTAATTCAAAGACATAAAGTAACTGAGTGGATAACAAAGCTCTTCCCAACTACATATTGCTTACAAGAAATTCACATTACCTCTAGAGATTCATGTAGGACCAAAATAAAGTGATATAATTAGACAGTTCATATATATAATAATGATAATAAAGACAACCTGTGTCTATATTAGAAAAATACTCTTTAAATAGCAAAGCAAAGAAACATTATATAACACAGAAAAAGTAATAAGAAGTGAATTACAACAAATAATTGTAAATCAGTATGAACAACTAGACGACCACTAATTTGATAACCTAGAAAAAAATAGTCAAACTCCTAGTCACATTCATATTATAAACACTCATCAAGAAGCAGGAGGTTTGATAGACCATTAACAATTAATGACTCTGAATCCATAATTCAACCTACACTGGTCAGATTTTCATTACTGCAACAAACTACATAATATGAATAATTTAAGGAAAAGAAGTTGTTGGGTTTAGTTTTTGTTTGCTTGGTTTTTTCTTTTAAATCATCATTTCAAAGATTTCAACATATCTTTTAGGAGTCATAATGAAATATAATAATTCATATTATGGTGGGCAGGATACATTGTTTACTTTTGTTCTTTTTCACCGTGGTTTTCATCTGGACTCCTGGGATTGTGCCATCCATATTCAAGGAATATCTTCCTTTGTGGTATGGGAAAATCCCTCACAGACACACCTAGAGGTGTACTTTGCTGATCTAGGCTTTCCTAAGTCCAATCAAGTTGCTAAAACTATCACCCATACCATTTTTAGAAAGCCCAAAATCTAAACATGTTAGCTTTCTACTTCTACAAAACATTTAAAGAGGAAATATCACCAATTTTCTGAAGTTATTTTTAAAAGTAGAACAGGATGTGATCTTTGAATCAGGTTTTGTGAAGTAAGCATTACTATGATAACTATCCAAAATAATGATACAACAAAAAGAGAAAACTACAAGAAGTTATGCTTGATAACCATAAACTCAAAGTCCTCAAGTGGTATTAGAACATGCAACTCCACAGCCTATGAAGAAGCAGATTTATCTCAGTGATATAAGGATGGGTCAATATATTCTTACCAGTAAATATATGACATAGCAACAGAATAAAGAGCAAATACAATCATCACAATTCATACAAAAATATTCAGTGAATTTTATATTCCATTATGATAAAATGGTGAACCAAGAACAAATCAGACATACTAAGAACATATCTCAACATAATAAAGGCCACATATAGTAAACCAATTTAGCATTATAAGACATAGATCAAAACAGAAAGCTCTTTAAGATGTGGAGCAGCATGGGGATGCCCATTCCTATAACTTTTATTCAACATAGCTCTGTAAGTATTAGAAAGATCAATCAGGCAAAAAGAAGAAATAAAGGGCATCCAAATTTGAAAAAGAGTTCAGATTGTCAACAGTTGCAGATGACTCAATCTTACATACAGAAAACACAAAAATAATTCCTTTAAAACACTGGAATCTGAGGGCATCTCTGGAATGAGCTAGAAACTTGGTGCAATGGAAACTCCAAGCATCTATGAGGGTTACCATAGCTGAGACTTCTAGCAATGGGTGATACATAGCCTGAACCTATCATTTCCTGTAAAAAGCCAAGACCTCAAGTGAAGGGATAAAAGTCATAAAGCCATCAGCAACCTATAATTGGTCCTGCCTACAAGATGTGCTGGGGAAAAGGAGGTATAGTCCAGAGACTTGAGATAGAACAAATAAGACTGACAAAAAAAAGAAAAGAAAAAAGAAAAAGTCAATATAATGTAATGACACCTAACGATATTCTGCTACATTAATAGAATGGTTCCTAGCTCAACTGTCATCAGAGAGCCTTTACCCAGTAACTGATGGAAACAAATGCCAAACCCCACAGCCAAACATTAGGCAGAGCTCAGGAAATCCTATGGAAGAGGGGAAAGAAGAGTTATAAGACACAGGAAGGTCAAGGAACCACAAGAAAACCCACAGAATCAACTAACCTGGGAACATAGGAGCTCACAGAGGCTGAATCGACAACCAGGGATCCTTCATGGGATTGATCCAGGTCCATTGCATATATGTTACAGTTATATAAATTGGTCATCTTGTGCGGCTACTAACAGTAGGAGCAAGGGCTGTCTTTGACTCTGTTATCTCATTTTGGGACCCTTTCCTCCTAGCAAGTTGCCTCATACAACCTTAATAGGAGAGGAGGTGCCTAGTCACTCTGAAAATTGATATTCTATGACTGGCTAATATACATGGGAGAAGGAGTAGATGAGGGGGGACCTGAGAGGAGAGGAGGGGGTGAAACTGCCATTGGCGTGTAAAAACATGATTGATAGATAGATAGATAGATAGATAGATAGATAGATAGATAGATGATAGATAGATAGATAGATAGATAGATAGATAGATAGATAGATAGATAGATAGATGGATGTAGGAGCCCATGTGTGACTCAGTTTCCATTTGGAGTCATTTTTGATTTAAAGAAGTCATTTGAGTTTAAGCTTGCCTGCTCTGCTTTTTAAAATAACCTTGGGAGCTATGAGAGACTTTTGATTTAGCCCATGAGAAAAGAACACTCTGTCTAGTAGACAGTATACTGCTGAAGACAAACCTCAGGAACATCAAGACAGAAAGTAAGGCTGCTTCCAAGCAGCAAGCACATGTTGGAGAGGAGGGTGCTCACTAAAGGACAGGAATGGTCTTGTGGTTAGATACTGACTGTCTGTGCTGTGCTTTGTTCTGATTTTGTATATAAGCAAGTTCTGAAATAAACTCTGGGTTGTTTGACTGCTTCGGCATAACCAGACAGACCTCCCGGTTCTATCCTGTCTTCTATTTCTTTTATCTGACTTTTCTTTGGTCTCAAGGATTCCCTATCCAGGAACCCTAGCTGACTTTGTAGGAGTGGGCTCCTACAGATAGGAGATAGATAGGTAGATAGATAGATAGATAGATAGATAGATAGATAGATAGATAGATAGATAGATAGATAGATAGATAGAACTAGGCAGGAGATTTTAAATTCGTTGGAGTCAACAAAACCACATCATATTGTCATAAAAATACATTAATAGACCAATGATCATCGAATAGGGACTATGCATAAGCCCACAAATCTACAGCAAAGCGAGTTTCAACAACACTCATGGAAGAACATGCAAGGAAGGAAGAGCAATATGTTCTAAGTGATGTTGGGGAAATCAGATATCCACAACAGAAGAATGAAACAAGACTTCTCTCACACCTTCAACAAAAGGCAAACTAAAAACTATGTTAAAGACTTAAATATCATATTTGAAACTATGAGACTACTGAAATATAGTACAGGGACTATACATTCAATCATTGAAATTGACAAAAATAGTTAAAAAAAGATCTTAAGACCTCAGAGAACAAACAACAATAACAAATACCCCGATGTTATTTTCATCAAAAAGCTTCAAGGAAGTTCTGTGAAAGTTTTTGTGACATATTCATATTGAGTGTTTAAGGAAATAAGTGTATTTAACATGTTTAAATATGCAAATACATACATCAAATATTACATAGTGCCCTGTTGATATGTGGTTTATTGTGCACAATGTACTAATTGAAGAACAGGTTTAAAAACATTGAGGATAACCTTAATATGGTTTTGAAATGTTGATAAACTTACCAAGTAAGGACAGGAAGGGAAGATCAATCAGAATACAGTTTGAGTCTAAAGAGCACATGGTAAAAAAGCAAAGGTGGCATTTATTTCGGTCAAAACAAAACCACTGATGGAGGTAAACATCCGGACTCCTGGTCCTGATGATCATGATAAAGGCCCTGATTCATTCAGAAAGCAGAACTTCAGAAGTAAAAACTGGTAAAGCGTGTTGTGATTTTGATTCCGGTTTTGTAGCCAGGAAGCAGCCATCCTTCAACTCCTCTTCTAGACAGGATCTCACTGGTCCATTTTCCAAAGAAGTTGATACATGCTTAAACACCCTTTAACTCACTCCACTTCATTAGGCATTCAAGGCAATCAGAAGGTTAAATTACACAGAACAAACACCAATAACTGATGCACATGCAACCGGGGACAGAGGAGGGATACCTGCAGGGCAGAGAGTGGCAGGACTGGTAATTTTGTGAATTGTATCATTAATAAAATATATTTTATTCTACTTGATGCTGACTTTAGGAAGGTTCCTCCATGATGATTACATTTTTAAGCAGGTCATTTTTTTTATGGCTTTACCCAAGGCTAAAGGAAAATCTAATGCAAAATTCAAAAAGACTTTGCTGAATTGCACATTAAATTTTCAGTTGCGTCCTTTTAGGAGTTTTTAAGATCTATGTAAACTCAAAGCTGCCTGGGGAGTGGGTGAGTGTGTAACAAACTATTGTGTAATGTACAATGGGAAACTGATCAAAGCAAGTATGATCACTCTATTTATATTTATGCAAATAATAATTTCTAGAAACCCTGTTTTTCTAATTGTCAAAATATTAAGTTTGTGTTTTGAAAGACAACCACTCTATTATTAGTTACTAGAAGTTTTAAGTTAACTGGCAAAGGTTTATATTATCTTTTTATATGAACATACACAAGGGCTTTGTCATAAATTAATTATGAAACCCTAATCTACATAATTATAGATTTGTTAACATCAGTATCTTCTATTTTGAGAGGGATTCAGAAAACTGTATACTATAAACATTTGGAACAAGGTAAACGTGGCGGCATTCTGAGGAATATTGTCTCTAACTCCAGCAAGCGATGGAGTCTAGAAATGCATTGTGAGGAATGGGGTAGAAATGCATTGTGAGGAATGGGGTAGAAATGCATTGTGAGGAACAGGGTAGAAATGCATTGTGAGGAACGGGTAGAATTTGGAAAGTCATTCTGCTCCTCTAAAACAAGCCATCTAAAATGCAAAAATGCTATTTTAGTTCCAGCTACCAAACTATCACACATTTGTCTTCATATTTCATAATCCAGCATTTACTGAGTTTCTTCCACGTACAAGGTCCTATTGTAGACTTAAAGTATTATATATTCAAAGATAATTAAGCCAGACTTTTTCCCTCTGCTGTAATATATAGGGTAAAGAAATAATATTGATGCACACATGTTTCTGTTTATCATTGCATGGGGTGGAATGTGATTCACTCAAAATGCAGAGAGGAGATCTATGATAAACATGAATACAGTAGTAAGAAAATGCCCTGGACTGAGCTGGGAAAAAGGCTCAGTCAGTAAAGTGACTCCTATGCAAGCACGGGGAACCGAGGTGAGATCACTGAAAATCACCCTACAGAGCGGACTCTCAGGGATCCCCAAATCTCCCTGGCAAGCCTGAGAGCTCCAGATTTAGTGAGAGAACCTGACTCAAAAAGATAAGACCAGCTGGCTGTGCTGGTGATGCACACCTTTAACTCTAGGGCTCAGGAGGCAGCGGCAAGCAGATCTCTGTGAGTTCAAGGCCCATCTGGTTTACAGACTGAGTTCCAAGACAATCAGAGCTACATAGTGAGACCCTGTCTCGAAAGTAAAGAAAATGATAAGGTAGAAAACCGTCAAAGAAGATATTCAGTGTTTACATTTGACTTTTACATGCGCATCATGCACAAACAAACATGTATACATAAACACATACATGTACAAATATCTTTTTAAAAAAGTTTGGATAAAAAACTCTGTCTTTTGGACAACATAATTGTTTTTTGCTTCAGTGTAAAAACAATTTTAAAGATATGGATTGTAATAAGGATTAAAGAAAACATATGCATGAAATATATATGGTCTTGACCATGACTTATTTTAAATATTCAATAAGTAATGGCTATTTTAATTATTAAATGAAAATTATCTCATTGTTCACAATTCAGATTCATTTTCCTGTGGGTTAAAAAAATTGACATCAATAATATGTATTTGCACTATAAGGGAAATTCTAAAAGAAGGGTGTTAAGAAGGTAGAAGATTCCAATTATAAAAATTGTCGAGGAGACCCCCCTGTTGAGGTGGTAAAATAGAGATCTAGAAGGAGGAAAAGAAGTGGGCTGGACAACCGAGTGGGAAAGCAGTAAGAAGTTGGGAAGAATTTATCTAGTAAAAAAAATCACCAAGGATGCAAGTGAGACTAGACGATATGAGAATAAGAGGTTTAGGTTACTTGTCTAAACCCCTCCCTCGGGCTTCTGAGTCAGATGAAAAGCCACTTCAGGAGCAGAGACTTGACAGGGTATGAACGGCCTCATAGTGAGATCATTGTGGTTGCAGGTTGAGAATTGAACAATCAGGTTTGGCCCAAGCAGAAACTGAAAATCAAATTGTAAGAATCAAGATATAGGATGAGAAGATGATGGATGGAGTCTTACTTCTGAATTCTACTGAGGCTGCTGGAATCTCCAGGGAATCAATCTAGGGTAGTTGGAGAGAAGTCTTTCCATGTGGGTGATAGCAGAGGGACTGTGCAATTTCAGTAGAAAAGAAAATTTCTTAGACTGTCAAATGGATTAAGAGAATCCATTGTGGAGGACAAGGAGAGCTGAGCTCCAAGTGCTGAATTAATGTTATTACTGAAAATTGGAATTATGGGCTAAGACAAAAACATAACTTCAGGAAAGACCCACTATGCTTTTAGCACCAGATTGTCTGGAGGTCGGAACTGGGAGTGGGACAGAACATAAGAGAGAAAAGCCATTTAGCAGATGAAGGAGTAAAGACCAGAGTGGGAAGAAGTAAAACAAACTGCAAAGCTCAATTGTCAAAGGAACCATGACTGAGTAGAAGGGCACTCAAATCTTACAGAAGTAGTAGGCCTGGAGGAGGTGGGGAAAGTCCTCTACCCACAACTGATCCAGAACTGTGTGGCAAGATATAAAGACAAAAATCACATGATCGTCTGAGGAGATGTAGAAAACAATGTTTGTCAAAGTTTAACATCCCTCCTGATAAAAAGTCCTGTAGAATTTAGAAATATAAAGAACAAAGAAAACATAGTAAACACATCCATTCCTTGCCACTATACTAAGTGGAGAAAAGTTAAGCAAATTTGCTCTAAAATTGGGGAAATATAAATGAAGGACTTCTATCCACGCCCCTATAACTCAATACAGTGTGTTGTGCTAGCTAGAGCAATACAAAATGAAGAACTGGAAAGAGAGCTAGGGAGATACTGCAGTGGTTAAGAGCACGTCCTGCTCTTGCAGAGTATCTGAGTTCTGTTCCCAAACCCTCATCAGGAGACTTACAACCAACCGTAACTCCAGTTCCAGGGATCCAGCCCTCTCTTCTGGTCTGGGCAAACATCTGTACTCATCCGCATAAGCCCACACGATAACACTCACACATACACACAGTTAAAATAAAATGAAATTAAAAGCTAAAAGGAACGTGAATGGGGAATGAAGAAGTCCCACGACCCTATGTACAGATGACATGATTTTGTACTTGAGTCTGTCAGTGTTCTGTCAGAAAACTCATTGAACTAATAGTTTCAGCAATTTATTAGAATCCACATCTACAATAATGAAACTAGCTCATTATATCCCACCCTGTACAAATCAACTCAAAATTAATTAATGACATCAATGTAAGACCTGAAATTATTAAGGAAACACTTCACAATATAAATAGGGATGAAATTTCTGAAAAGAATCCTGTTTGCTCATGAAATAACAGCAAGAATTCCCAAATGATATTTCATAAAATTAAATGATTTCTATACAACCAAAGATATCATTAAACAAAGAGATGGCTATATATTGGGAGAATATATAATCTAATACCATAAACCTTAAAAACTAATCACTAAGTGGGTAAATCAACTGACAGTTCTCAAAATATTACACAAAAATTGTCACATACAGAGGCATAAAATATATCCAACCTCAGCTATCAGGGAAATGAAAATTAAAATTACATAGAAATTCCACTGCACTACAGCCAGAGTAGCTTTCAGAAAGAAAACAAATAAGTACTAATACTGGAGAGAATGCAGGAAAAAACGAACATTTACATGATGCTGGCAAGAATGTAAAGTAGTTCAGCTACTAGGGAATAATTATGTCAGTCCCTCGAAAGTCTGAACATAGACTATAGCACAGTGCAGCTGTGACACCCCTGGGAACATTCCCAAAGGAATCTAATCAATGTTCTACAGAGATACCTGCATATCATGTTTGTTACTGTATTGGCCAAAACAGATGTTACAGAATCAGAATTAGTGAATATCATCAGATGAATAGATAATGAAAACAACACACACACACACACAGAGAGACAGAGACAGAGAGAATGGATTTTCTCAGTCATAAAAATAAAATGGAATTGTATGATTTGCAGGAAAATAGATGCAACTGAAGATCATTATAGAAAGACAAATAAACCAGACACAGAAAGATAAAAAAAATCATATGTTCTCTCACATACAGACCCACCAATATATGTGTAGGCAGAAATTAATATTGGTGTGTGTGTGTGTATGTGCACATACATATATATGCAACATGAAAATAAAAAATGTTATTATCTGGGAAAAGGAAGAGAACCAGCAGTTTGGGAAGGAAATGGGAACATAAGTATGGTTAATATGCTGGAGTACTTTCTAGTTGGACTAAAATGTCTTCATGAAGGCTAGCACTGTATACCTGGCAAAATAAAAGTAAGAATATGGTACTAGCTCAGGAAAGAGAAATGGTATAATGGGTAGGAACTTGTAGTAAGGACTCAATGACTTCTTGGATAGGAGATTTTAATGAGGATTCTAATAGTTAAAGATCTTGAATACATTCTTCAGCAAAGCCACTAAGCTTGCCAATAAATTTACTGGCAGATTTTCATAAGAAAATTGATGCATGCTGTTGTCATTGATGAGAAGAAGACCATGGAGAGAGCATGTCTGCTTTGAGTCAGGTCAGAATGCCTACTACTTATTACCAAATAGAGATCTTGAGGTTAACAGAATAAGAAGTTAGATATATAAGTCTAGTATTCATAGACATATATCATCTTGATATACAGGTTTAGAAGTCAACTGCTTTAAGATCTTACTTCAAGTCAGGACACTAGATAAGAACATTAAAAAATAAGGGTGGGTACAAGAGAACAGATGTCCAAAAGAGGAGGAGATAAGGTGAAGAAGAAAGGAGTGTAACTGCCTGGAAGGAAAAGAAAGAAAATATTTTCTAGAGCAAAGAGTGAGCAAGAGTTTACATACCACTGTTATACCAAGTTAGGACACTGAGAAATATCGAAAAATGCACCATCAGATACAACCGTGGAGGAATCTCATAGAGGCAATTCCAATTAAGTACTACAGGCGATCACCTACTGAATTAGATCTGCAGACACAAAGGAAATTGACTAAAAGGCAGAAATAAGTCTCATTCAACCACTTCTTTCTTTTTTCTTTTCTTTTTTTTTTGATTTTTATTGAGCTCTACAATTTTGTCTGCTCCTCTCCCTGCCTCTCCCCTCTTCTTCAACCCTCCCCAAAGGTTCCCATGCTCCCAATTTACTCAGGATATCTTGTCTTTTTCTACTTCCCATGTAGATTAGATCTATGTAAGTCTCTCTCTTAGGGTCCTCGTTGTTGTCTAAGTTCTCTGGGATTGCGATTTGTGGGCTGGTTTTCTTTGCTTTATGTTTAAAAACCACTTATGAGTGAGTACATGTGATAATTGCCTCTCTGTGTCTGGGTTACCTCACTCAAAATGATGTTTTCTACCTCCATCCATTTTCCTGCAAAATTCAAGATGTCGTTACATTTTTTCTGCTGTGTAGTACTCCATTATGTAAATGTACCACATTTTCCATTCTTTGGTCGAGGGGCATTTAGGTTGTGTCCAGGTTTTGGCTATGACAAACAATGCTGCTATGAACATAGTTAAGCACATGTCCTTGTGGTATGATTGAGCACCCTTTGGATATATACCCAAAAGTGGTATTACTGGGTCTTGAGAAAGGTTGTTTCCTAATTTTCTGAGAAATGGCCACACTGATATCCAAAAGGGCTGTGCCAGCTTGCATTCCCACCAGCAATGCAGAAGTGTTCCCTTTACCCCACAACCTCTCCAGCATAAGTTGTCATCACTGTTTTTTTGATCTTGGCAGGTGTAAGATAAAATCTCAGAGTTGTTTTAATTTGCATTTCTCTAATGACTAAGGATGTTGAACAAATCCTTTAGTGTCTTTCAGACATTTTAGATTCCTCTGTTGAGAGTTCTCTGTTTAAGGTCTGTACTCCAATTTTTATTGGATTATTTGTTCTTTTGATGACCAATTTCTTGAGTTCTTTGTATATTTTGGAGATCAGACCTCTGTCTAATGTGGGGTTGGTGAAGTTCTTTTCCCATTCTATAGGCTGTCGTTTTATCTTGTTGACCATGTCCTTTGCTTTACAGAAGCTTTTCAGTTTCAGGAGGTCCCATTTATTAATTGTTTCTCTCAGTGTCTGTGCTACTGGGGTTATATTTAGGAAGTGGTCTTCTATGCCAACGCATTCAAGTGTACTTCCCACTTTCTCTTCTATAAGGTTCAGTGTGGCTGGCTTTATGTTGACGTCCTTGATCCATTTGCACTTAAGTTTTGTGCATGGTGATAGATATGGGTCTATTTTCATTCTTCTACAAGATGATATCCAGTTATGCCAGTACCATTTGTTAAATATGCATTCCATTTGATATTTTTTGCTTCTTTGTCAAAAATCAGGTGTTGAAGGTGTGCAGATTAATATATGGGTCTTCAATTCAGTTCCACTGGTCCTCCTGTCTGTTCTTATGCCAATATCAGGCTGTTTTCAGTACTCTAGCTCTGTAGTAGAGTTTGAAGTCAGAGATTGTGATGCCTCCAGAAGTTCTTTTATTGTACAGGATTGTTTTGGCTATCTTGCTGAAATAGTTGAAGGGGGCTTGAGTCAAGAGAATGAAAACTTATGCATGTGGATAGGAAGTGAACCTAAAAAATATTAATGATGGAGGTGAGGACATATTTCTTTAATAGTGTTCTTTAGGTAGAAAGAGTGAGTCCTAATTCTAGGAGCACAAAGTGTGGTGGAGGAGTTCGCAGTGTATAGTGGAAGTCTTATTCCAATTATGTCTCTTTTCCCAAATAAGAAAATAAGCTGTAATCCGAGAGTATTTAAGAGATTGGAAAAGTTATAAGGCCTCTTCTAGAAGAGTACCACTTTTTCCTAATCTTTAGCTATAATGAGCTGTCTAGTCTTTGGAGCTGCCTGCCAAGCTAGCTTGTTATCTAGTTATCTTGGGCTGACATTTTCTCTGCTGAGATAGCTCCAAATCTGTTTCACAACTTCACTGTTTGCTGAGAACAAGGGCCATGTCCCTGCATCCCTGGTTCCCATTTCAGTGACCAGTCCACAATGGACATTTAATCAATATTTAATATATTAACCAATGCTTGAGGACTTTGTGGTTTTTAAGAATTTTTACAATGTGTGTGTTGGGCTCTGTGTTTCATATAAGTTCTTAGCTCCTCCCAACATTGATTGCTCAGTTCTATTCAAACACTCAGCTTTACTCCTAAATTTATAAAAATAAGCACGCTGCCTTTGAGGGATATTTTAACAGCCCTGACTCTGACTGTTTATGTTCAGCAATCATTTTCATCGCTCTGTAATCCAGGCCAGGGATTTCAGCAGCTCCTAGTCTACCATTAGTGTGAAGCCTTCTGAGTCAGAAAAAGATAAAATGGAAAAAAAAGGAAGAAAAAAAGACCAGGCTGTTAAGTAGGTGAGGTTGGGAACTACAGTGTAGTGTAGGGTATTTTCCTACTTACCTAGCCTGTGTCTTCAGACTTGTGTTGCACATTAAATGAGATGCACAGTCCAGTAGGTTGTACTTGTACTTGGGAACTACAGTGTAGTGTAGGGCGTTTTCCTACTTACTTAGCCTGTGTCCTCAAACTTGTGTTGTACATTAAATGAGATGCACAGTCCAGTTTAGGTTAAGATGTGGTAAGAATGCAATCAAATGCAGCTAAGTAGCCCAGAGTTTTGAAATTACAGTCCTGTGTTTAAGACAAGATGTCATGAAAACTTGTCAAATTGGAGACTCCAAAGTTGCTAGGTAAACTATATTTTGAACAGGGAGGTAGGACAAGGGTAGACATGGTTGCAGATAAGCAACCAGTGACCTGTGAGAAAAGAGTGTTACCGGGTTGGCTTGCTGAACAAGGCTAATTACCTTTTACTGGATAACTGTGGAGAAGAAGGCTCCATGGCCACTTTTATTGTCACTTTGGTCAAATACCTGGCAGGAATACTTAAAAGTGGAAACATTTATTCCAGCTTATGGTTCCACAGGGTTCGGACAGTGGCTGCTTGACTTCATGTCCTTAGGGTTTGTGTTATGGCAATGGGAGCCTGGACGGAATGCTGTTCTGCCCTTCCTGGCAGACAAGAGCAGATGTAGCAGGAAATGGGACTCTTCAACCTCCACAGACTCATCCTTAATGACGTAACCTCTTTCTTACAGCTAGGCTCCACCTTCTAAACTTTCCATACTCCCCCACCCCCTCACACACTATAGTGCAGGACAGTGCACGGGAGGGTGCATTTCATGTTCAAGGCATACAGAAACAAACTAAAGAATCTCAATAAGAGATGAATCTTCGCTGTCAAACACCACAGAAACTTCTGTATGTCAATGAAAAGGAGACAGCTATAGACCATATGAGCCAATGTTTGGCTGATTGGCAACAGGACAAAAAGCAACGGGACCAACTGTCTACTGACATAATCATTTCTCTCCTTTAGTGATTGACTTTACCTTAGAGCAGAATGAGCTACCATGGTTTCTCAGTCAATTTGCCAATTGTCAAGTAAAGGCTTACTTTCCGGTTTAACTTTAAAACTATGTAAAGATGCAGCTTTAGTCGATGTAGATGGCAAATTACATCAAAACAATTATATAGGGTTACCCATGTTCACAGAGTAATGGTAAGATAACAATCCATGGACGGATTCTGAAGCCCTTTCAGCTTGGGCTGCCAGAGAAGATCAAGCTCCTGAAGCAAAACCCTACCAGTCAGTTACCAGTTAGCTTTTCTATCATGCTCTCAAAGTATGGCCCATGCCAGAAAATAGTTTATGTTTTTGCCCATCTTGAGAGAAGTTCCAGGTACTAACTTCTTAGCTTCCACACCAACTCTTTAAAAAAGACCTGAACCTTTAGAAAGTCGAAGTGTTCCAGTTTCTGTTGTTTTAATTTGGAAAAAAAGGTTGTACAATATATTTTTATGTTTTCCCTTACTCATTTTCTCCCAGATCCTCCCTACCACCTGATGCGGGATTGCCTCTGTATGCTGTGAATATCATTGGTTAATAAAGGAACTGCTTTGGGCCTACAGCAGAGCTATAGGGGAACAGAGTTAGGTGGTGAAAACTAAATCCAATATTGGGAGAAAGGAGGCAGAGTCAGGGAGAAGCCATGGAGCTGCCGCTGGAGACAGATGCTGAAACTTTGCTAGTAGGCCACGACCTCAGGGTGATGCACAGATTAATGGAGATGGGTTAAATTAAGATGAAAGAGTTAGCCAATAAGAAGCTAGAGCGAATGGGCCAAGCAGTAATTTAATTAATACAGTTTCTGTGTGATTATTTCAGGGCTAAGCAGCAGGGAACCAAGAGCAGCCTTACTTCAACAACCACCTCATCCCCCATTTCTGTTTCTCTCTCTCTCTCTCTCTCTCTCTCTCTCTCTCTCTCTCTTTCTCTTCTCTCTCTCTCTCCTTCTCTGACCTTTTTAACACACAACACAGTGAGCAGATTTATTATGGAAGGATAGATTAGTTGGAAAAGTCAGTTTTTATGGTGAGTACCAAAGCAAAGAATGAATTCCCAGGCTTGCTGTAATACAGAGCTCCACTGTCCTTTTTCTTTACTAATTTATTAAAAATAAATGTTTATTTCTCAACAGCTTTTATAAGGTCTTACTGTGCATGTTACATTATCTTGAATACAGGATTTCTTTTCCCTGTTCTCTTCCAAGAAACACTGAGAATAGTTTTAACTTTAACTTTTATAGAAATGCCAAAACTGAACTTTTGAAATTGAAATGCTTACCAAAAAAAAGAGGGTGACATTAAAATCTTCTTTCTTCCATTAGCTCCACCTCGTTTGAGTACTTTGGTTTCACTTCTTTAACTCTGTTCTATGACAGCAACTATACTTAGGACTTAGGAGTCCCTGCTTTTTTTTTTTTAAGGGAAGAAAATGTTAATTGTGTCAAAGGTTAAGAATCATTTAATTATACTTTTTAAGAAATGCTGTAGGAATTGGAAATATTTAACTGTCAGGTAAACTTCAGGAGAGAAGCAGGATTACACGGCACAGTGTTCCAGTTCAATGAGCAGCAGCCTGCATTTAAAGAACGTAAGTGAATAGAAGAGAAAATGTGATTAAAATGTCAGCCCTGCCAATGGTCAATTACTTTTCCCAAAAATATACTAATAGAGTTCCTCCGGCAGTTTATTGTGTCTTTTATCTCCACCATCAGCCGCCGTTTAGGACTCGTATGGTCTTCAATACAGTTTCCCAAATAGCTATTACTACTGAAGCAGAGGTAAGCCTGCAAAAATAATGTAATTATTATTTAATAACCAACAGCTTGAATCTGCTGCTCTGGTTTTTATCCTTAATGGGAATTTAAGTCCATTTAAGTCCTAACCCTTTCCACATGCAGCTCTCGGCCTTCGACATTTTTAAGACCAAAATAAGAAAATAGAATGGAAAATTGGACAATTGGGTAGAAATGACTTAAGTCTGTTGCAATTTTATCTTGAGTGAGATAAAATTTTATGTACAAATTAAGTCCCAGCTCCAAAGAACAGGTGCTGGAGGCTATATTCTTCCATTGGGTAAATTTTTTTGACACCAGACTCCCCATCACTACCTCATCCACTGCCGTGATCCACCTCCAAGTGTGGAGTTTTAAGACTTTGATTTTGTTACCTGCAAATATTCGGAATTTAAAAATACATATGCTTCCCACTGCCTGTTGCTCAGTTATTAGGGGAAACAAACAGAGAAATGGAAAAACATATGCTACCTTTCCAAAAGGAATCAATAAGATTTCCTGATGCATCTTTGTATAAACAGATAAAGCCCTATATCAAGGGCAATGGTGCTTTGAAGAAGGACCAGAAATGTCCTCAGAGAAACCAGCAGAAGGTATCACAGGTGAAGATGCTCGAGCTGCTACATGACAGGTGCAGGGAGGCCAGACCATTAAAAGGAACAAGTGCACACCCCTTGAAAGAAAAATCCTACGTCCACAGAAGGATTTTCATTTGGAGGGAAGCAGTATAGAATCACACAGGAATAGCAGAGATTACAGCATTTAAAAAGTGAGGTGCGCACAACCAGGAGAAAATGTTATAAGTGCATGGGGAGCATCAGAGAAGAATTTGTGAGGGAAACATGAGTATTTAGTCAGAAGGGCAAATACAAGGAGAGGCATGTCGAGGAATGAGAAAGCCATTGCTCTTTCTGAATGGAAAGGCTAAAAGGCCTTGTGGAGATAATGAAAACTGGGATGGGCAAAGATACTGATAGATAGGTGTTAAAATTACAGAAAGGAGTTTACTGGAAAAATCTAAAAGACAGAGAAGAGGAAATTACAGGGACCCACCTTCTGTCTTAGAATCAGGTGAAATTACCACTAATAAAATCAAGAAAACAGGAGGAAGAACAAACTTGACCGCAAAGGCTATTACTGAAATCAAACTCTGATTTTGAGTTGTTCCTGTGATCTCTCAGGCATTAACATCTCACAGGTTCCTAAATCCTAGTACCTGTAATTCAAGGGAAAATGGGCCTAAAAGCCTAAACAGGAATCAATTGCTCTCGGGTGCTGATAGAAGCCAGGTGGAGTTTTTCTGTTGCTTTAGTTTTTGTTGTTCTTGTTGTAGCAGTTTGTTTTGTTTTGTGAGTGGCGTTTAAGGCCTGCTATCCTCTGGACCTTGAATGTCTCCCCATGACCCTTCTTGTGAAAGGCTTGGTTGTCCTCAGGGTGGTGACTTTCGGAGGTGGTGAACTTTTTGGAAGTTAGGACCAACAGGAAGTCCCACAAGATTCCAACACTTTCTCCACTCTCTGTTGGGATTTTGCTCTACCATCCTTTTTCCAGCCAAGGTGTACTGCTTCATCATGTGCATGCCAATCACAGCTGGGACCTCTAAAACTATGAGTCAAAATATACATTTTTCACCAATAGGTCCATCACATCACTTTTGTTATTTTGACAAAAAGCTAACACAAGGTCATTACCAACGCTCTTCAGTCTATAGAATTCTAGCACAATCTAGAATCACTGCTCACTGCTTCAGTCTATTCCTCTGCTATGAAGCTCAGCCTTTTGGCCATCTCAGAACCAAAATGTTTGCATTTAGCCCATGTTCTTGTCCAAAGTACTGTTGGTTCTTAAAAGTACTCTTCCTTCAGGAATCAACAGTGAAAGGATAATACTTATAATTTGTTTTATATATGAAATATATGTTATGTATCTCAACTTTCTTTACTAGTATCAATTTACTTATATCAATTTACACTGTAACAATTCTTTACTAGTAAGTAACAACTAGTTTACATGGATAAATGATTTTTCTTAATGTCATTTTTAATGATTTAATACACAAGTACTGTATTTTCAGTATTACTACTGCCTCTCTTCTCACTACCAACTGCTTCGAGTGCCTCTCTCAATTCCATAGCTCTTCTTTATTTATTGTTGTTACACACACACACACACACACACACACACACATATATATGTATATTACTTGAGTCCATCAGTATATAATTTTAATGTCTATTTCAACAGGCATTTTATTGTCTTTATTTTTATTGTTATTATTCTTATTGTTATCCTATATATAATTCATTAATTATAATACCATACTAAATAACTGTAGTTATAGCTATATATAGTTATATCTAACTTACACATGAATAGGTTTGAGAAAAATATGTGCTGTCTATTTGTAAATGCATACTATAAAAATTATAATACTAATGGCATTTCTGTGTGCTTTCTAAAAGCTATTGTGGGGTTCACATTAAATTATTCATGACACAAAAGTGCTTAATAGGTATCTGAAAAATTATTATATTATTAATTTTATGATAGATGTGTGCTAATTGTGTCTGTTATGAAGTTTACTAAGATGTGTTGTATCACCTGATATAACAGCAGGAGACAGATCTTGTGAGACATTTCTTTACAGATGGCACATTGCTTGGTAAGAGCAGGGTGGCAATTTTCTGAAGTGATGGAAACCTTTTTGTACTGAACTATCAAATTAGGGGGAAAAAATGTCAGGACCACAGTAATTGTACAGAATGTCATGTCAATTATTTCTTTAGAATTATGTTTTTGAAAAATATGTATCTACTTTCAGGCAGGTTTTGCACTATTAAAATACCTGTAGAAAATAACTTTGAAATTACCAAGACAATTGTCTGTACTTCTTGGCATCTAGATAAATTATATAATTTTAGCAATGAGTTTATTGGGAGTACTTCCATGTCATAGTAATAGATAGAACAATAAAACTGAATAAATGTCCAAAAATATACTTCTGTGGTCCATTCATTTTTATTAATTTGTAGCACAGATTTTTGGAAATAGTTTTCCATAACTGTTTTGCATCAGAGATATGCATCATGTGAGAAATCCTTACATCTCAGGTATTCAAAAGTTAGATACAAATTAGTCCATGACAAGTTGATATGGTACATTAAATTCTGAACTTTTACAAGAAACAGATAAGAAAAATCATAGTAATTCCAAGCATGAAGCCATTTTAAGTGAGGTAAAAATATTGTCAGCTACAGATGCAAAAATCAAAAAGTTGCAAATATTCAACTGGAGGATTCAACTGCAGGAAAATTAAAACAATTTGTGACAAAGCACGAAGAAGATATGGTAACCACAGTCAGAGCTAGTATGTGTAAAACACAGATCTGACATAAAATGATTAATTCTTTAAAAATTATTAAGAACATAACAATAGACCATGTTAATGTGGATGGGTTAAAGACCAAAAGACCTCAACCCTACAAAAGAGCTACAGACAACTAAAAGATTCTGAGAGTGGGAGAAATAATCTTCCTCAGGGAAGAGCACAGCAATTGGTTATAATACCAGAGTCAGCCCTGATAACACATGTATGAGTAATATTATACTGACTGGGCAGGTTATACTTAGGAATGTACATGAATACATATACATATATACAAGTATGGCATAAGTGAAAAAAGAGGCCATGAGTTTGTAAGAGAGCAAGGGGAGATATATGGGAGGGTTTGGAGAGACAGAAGGGAACAGGGAAGTGATGTAATTATACTATACTCTCAAAATTAAAAGAAACAATAGAACCTTATTCAGAAAACAGAATGTGGAGCCTGCAAAGTTGGTTCATCAGTTAAAAGCCCACACTGCTACTTTCAGAGAATGAATCTATAAAGATGTGTCATATATGCCATAATAAGTCTGGCAGGATGTTAAAAAAATACAATTGTTTCCAGTATCTCAATTCAGTTGAGGATGGAAGCTTCTATAGCCAAGGATAAAAAATCCAGTCTTCTGAGGAGGCAAACGGGAGTGTACTTTGCCCTCTCACCTTCGATAGAATATCTTGTCCTGAGCATTGAGGGATTCACCTTCAGCCTCAGCTAGTGTCAATCCTGGCTACAAGCAGCAGTGTATTAAGAGATACCTTACCAGGAGGGAACTGCTCATCTTAGATTTACCTTTCAAATTTGAGCTAGGTGCCTATATTAGGTGCCTGGGCTCAAGCTCCACCATTGTGGATTATCTGGTTTTATTTTGATTCACAACAGGGAGCAGACACTAAACTTTACTCTATGCCTTCATGATCAAAGGATTAGCACAAATTGAACATTTTCAAGTCATGTAAACAACCACATAAAAAACACACATGGCTTTGGCCTCAACACTGGTCCACAGCATGCTCCAGGCAACTCCTTCAAGGACTGATTCCTCTTGCTGTTCTCAGTCTTCTATCACACTAAAGAATGGTTTCACATCCTTCTTATCTTCCCTCTCAGATTGCTACCAATATTCCATAAACTTTTGCATAGAATCACTTGTAGCATTTAATCATTATTACCCATAAAATGTTTTGGAGGTAAAGTTTCGAGAACATTAAATATATGCTTGCACACTGGCACAGAGAAGATATTGTAGAAAAAGAGCATTAACTGATGCTAAAGACAGAGGCAGGGTTCTAAGAGAGTGCATAGGTAGAAATGCACTCTCCCATAGATGGGAGATACTGTGACTCTGGTACAAACAGAATACATCAGGAAGAACTTTTATACACTCTGAAATGTTAAAGAAAAGAACACTCAGGAAGAGCTTTCATGATATCACTCTAAGTACATTTAGAACACTCAGGTGACCTGTGTGGGCATGGGGATCTAAGTAAAATGGTAATAAGGAGTATACATTCCAATGGCCAGGGGAGATGTTTTCCTTCATCCCTCATAGGCACATATACACATACATAAACACACGAGAGAGAGAGAGAGAGAGAGAGAGAGAGAGAGAGAGAGAGAGAGAGATTGCCTGTTTAAACCCAACTTCACTTTGAAAGTTCAGATAGTCACAGCTAATCCTTTTTTAAAATTATTAATGAAAAATTCCAGAAACATATAATGCACAGGTTTTCATGTGGATGTGTGTTTCTCTGCATGTATGTCTCTTTTTATCATATGTGTGTCTGGTGCCCACAGAGTCCAAATGAAACCATCAAACCCCCTGGAGTTAAGAATAGTTGTGAGCTACCATGTGGAGGCAGGGATCAAATTTGGGTTCTCAAAGCTACCAATGCTCTTTCTCTGAGCCATTTACATGGCCATTGTGTATAAGCTCTAAATGGCATACAACTCTAAGCAGCATGATGAAATCACCACCACCTTCTCCCTTTGCCCAGAGTATCCTTGGTGCACACAATATCGGCCCATTATCCACTTGGTAAGCATCTTGGTTATCAGAGTGGCTATAGCAGCATGTCAGCTATGAGCACAAATAACCTTTACTGCAATTGCTAATATGCTCAAGGTTCAAGAAAAGTGATGCTGGCAATTTAGATATGCTTCCTTTAAGTGCAAAGGTGAGCATGGCTCAGAGGAAAATGCAAAAAATAATTGCCAGCTGAGGTTAGTAAGATCTACAGTATCATATTTTTAAATAGAGAGACCATATTTACGTGTCTTATAATGATATGCTATTATAATTATTCTGTTATTATTAATCTCTTACTGTGCTTAGTTTAAAAATTAAACTTTCTCTTAGGTACCTTTGAATAGGAAAAGCATGGTATATACAGGACTCACTACTACCTGATGTTTTGGGCATTCACTGGGGGGCTTGGATTGTATCATCCAGGCACAAAGGGGGACTACTGCAAATAGATAAATCAAAGGATTGCTGCACAGCAGGAAAGACCTGTCTGTGTTTGCTTAGCATGAAATTGCAGTGGACCCAATTATCTTGGCTTTGCGACTTTCTTTAGTTACTGCTGTCAGCCCAGTTGGAGGAAAGGAGACAGGGCTTGATGGGGTTATCCAAGGTTAGGGGTCTATAATGTAGACTTGGCTGAAGGTTGAGAGTGGTAGTGGGACATTCTCGGATGCTAATGAGATGTTACTGAATTGCTAGGCCAAGGTTGCCATGTTTTGTAGTAAGGCAAGTGAATTTAGTAAGAGTTCAGAATATAACTAATGAGAGAATATTAGGGATTCAAATTTATGAAGACAGTGAGAGCTGTCAGCAAAAGTAAGAGTCTAGAATATGGACATAGTAAGAAGGTAGTAGAAACAATTAAAAAAGAACTTCTAAGATCCCAGCCTAGAGGATAAGAAGGTTCTTTGGAAACTGTTACATTTTTGTGACCAAAATGTAAGAAATTTAAAGAACAAAACAATGAAAAAAGCAAAAATGGTGCAGCATAGATTCTGTTTGTTTTGCAGTTTGAAACAGTCTCGCTATATAGTGGAGGCTGGACTCAAGGTTGCTGTGTAGCTTTATTCTTCCCACAAATGCTATGGGAATGCTAAAATTACAGGCATGCATCGATGTGTCTTGATAAACTCTTGAGGTATTACCGTCATTTAAGAAAATGGAGAAATGCCCTCCCCATGGAGATAAGCAAAGTCAGCTGCCTAAAGATACCAAAGCTGCTGGAATAAGCCTCAAAGACGAACAAGCCCTATGAAATCATAGCCTAGAAGCAGCCATAGTATGACACACTTGTTCCATTTTTCTTTGTGTTTTTAAATTTTGATCCCCCTCAGTTTGCCTGAAGAATTGTCAAGCAGAAAGTCCAAACACAGCTCTTTCACAGAAAAGAATTCGGGGTGGGGGCAGGGCCGGATGTCACTGGAGAAAGCTGCTTTGCAATTAAAGGAAAACAAGGGAGCCATAGTGGGAAAGTTCCCAACCATGAGGAAATCTTTACTTCAAACATGACAGTTTCCACACAGCGCCATTTGAGAGCTAATAGAAGACACAGAAAAGGTCAAAGGAACCTAAATTTGGAATACTATTACTTGAAAACAATGAGAACATGGAAGGCAAGAGGAAACCATTTGCTTCAAGAATGGTAGTTGGGTGGTAAGTGACATGAAAGATCTGGAGAACAAGATAGTCTGTAGGACAATAGAGGCTTCAGGTATAAGAGTTTAGCCAATATTCTTGGTGGTAAGCACCTATTGTCCCAGCTACCAGAGAGGCAGAGGCAAGAGAATTCTTTGGTCTGGTAGTTCATGTCAACAAGCCAAGACCCCACCTGTTGGGGAAAAGGGGCAGAAATACTTAAAGTCTGCTTAATGCTCATTCACTAATTCTATGACTGGAATTAGTAATGACAGATCAATCAGGGGACTGAAAATTAAAAAAAAAATCCTTGTGGTTTGTAGAAAAGGAAGGGGTTTAACCTTCTATAAAAGAAAGTGAGAATTAAATTTAGAACCAAATCACTTTTTGCAGTAAGATCACCGAATCTAATGAAGTCAAGTAACATGTTCAGATGTCTTGGGCTTAGAAATGGAATTCATGACACTTAGCTACACTTCCCCTACTTAACTGTCAATCAGATGACTCACTTTTAACCCAGTCTCTGCTTGGAGCCGTCTTTATCACCATTTGCTTGCCTTCATTCAATAGTATATCATCTACTAGCCACAAGGCAGGATGCATGAACCTCTTGGTGAAAAGCAAACTTGGAACTGGTGCTGCTGATATTCCATGAGTCCTTTCACCAAGAAGAATGGCATGTGAAACTTGAACTTGAATTGAGAACTCTCACATCTCCACTGGCACCTTAGATCAAAATATTATTTTATGATAATGGCAAATAAACATGCAGTCCCTTTCTTGGCTGTTCTTTTATTTCTTCCCTACAGATTATGGCAACGACAACGTGTCTGAACTTGATTCAACCAGCTTTTCCTTGCTGAGTTGTTAAGTCCTTTATATGTGCAACTTTTCATCTTTCCTGTTCTTTTTCCCTACAAGTCCAAAATTTAAGAATTTCCTAGCCAATACGAGTCCAGAAGTCTCTGTCTTCTGCAATTTGTTGACTATGGAATCTCCTCTAAAGTCATGCCCCCTGAATCCCAGTTTTATCTGGCAAGTATGAGTTTGGGCTATTCTCTGTTTCAATGGCCTTGGGTTCTATCTTAGTGTTCTCTTGCTGTGAAGAGACATCATGACCATGTCGACTCTTATAAAAAGAATGCATTTAATGGAAACTGGCTTACAGTTTCAGAGGTTCAGTCCATTCCCATAGTAGCAGGAGCACTGCAGCAGGCAAGCAGACATGGCACTAGGGAAGTAATTGAGAGTTCCACATCTGGGTCTGTAGGCAACAGAAAGAGCAAGACACTGGGACTGGCTTACAGTTCTGAAACCCCAAAGCCCATCCCTAGTGATAGACTTCTTCCAGGAAGGCCACATCTACTCCAAAAAAGCCACACCTCCTAATTCTTTCCAAGAGAATGCTACTCCCTAAGCATTGAAACATATACGCCTATGGAGGCCATTCTTATACCAGCACACGTGCCTTCCTCCATAGGAAAGCTCAGCATTCTAGGCTTTTCTGGTACCCATATATCTTTACATCAATAAGTGGGATCAAAATCTGGAAAGACCCGGGGGTTGAGCCACCGGAAATGAAATATGTCACAGAAAGTGGCATACAGTATTTCCCCTCAGATCATGTATAATAAACACATTTCCCAGACCTGTAGACTTGAAGGGGGTGGAGAAGTGGCATCCCACTACATTTCCTGATGAGAGAATGAGTTAATGGCACTAGTTGGAATACTCAGGATGAATGGAAATATAACATATTCTACTTTTTCCATGTTGAGTGCTTATAATAGGTGGTAATAATTCAATCAGCCAGCCATCCTTATATTAATGTGTTATTAAAGTGTTTATAGTAATATATAGTTGCTCTTATTTGGACTTCAATGTAAGCTAAAGAAATGTACTACGTTGTGAATGGTTGTAAACAAGGAATATGTAAAATTCATGAATGCTAATGTATACCCATAGATTTAATTCTATACAAACACTTTCAAATTCTGAACATTGTACACTTTGCTGAGCTGAATTTTCCAGTTTATACTATTGAAATGATTATTTATTATTGTTTATAAACATATGGAGTATCTAAAGTCATCTATTCAATATGGAAATTATTATGTTAAGCTGTGCATTATACTAAGATACACATGTAGTGTTTATCTGGCCTGTTGCTCCATCTATATTTAGTAAAGGCTCTTAACAGTGTTATTTCAAAATGGAAACCAGGAAAGAACTTGGAAAATAAAAATCACATGCTAAATATTTTGATTTCTCATCATGTATTTGACAAAAATTACCCAAAATTGGTAAGGCTAAGATCAGATGTTGACATCAGTGTTTTGGGATTTCCCTGAAGAGATATCTTCTTCTTGCCTCTTGACTTTTTTCTTTATTCACATTTTTATCTCTGAGAAGATCAATACAGTAGATATACCAGTAACTTGCCAAGCAGTTTGGAAGGCTTTCAAAAAGCTTCAGGCTAACGTTAGCAGGTAAATCATCACTCTTTCTCTGTAACAAGTCCTTTATCATGCAGCACACCCCTGAATAAGTGGACAAGTGGGACCTTTGGTTACAGCTGATGAGATCAGGAATTAGTGGCCAAGAGATGTTGAAGAAAGCAAGAGATGCGTATTATCTTTCCTGGAAAGCCAGAGAGTTTTCCAAGTTCTGGTCCAAGAGCATCCTGAAGATCACCGGTGAAGCTCATCTTTATTAACTATGATATTTTAACTATTTATTAACTATTTTGAAAGTTAAAGCTTTCCAATTTTAACTTTCAAAACAAACAATAAATTTTTAATATGGTTATTGTGCTTATATTGTATTTATATTCTCTAGAGTCTTTTATAATCAACTATCCCTGATAGTGACTCTAGGATGAATTTGCATAAAACCATAATTGCAATAGTAAGTAATGATTATGAACACTAGTCACAGTCTAGACTATTTTAAGCACTCTCTACATGTTTCTATACATATTTTTTCGATTGTTATCACTCCTAGATATAACTGAATATCACCACCAATTTTAAAATAAGTAAACCAAGGCACAGAAAGGTTCAATCACCCACCAAAACATTCAAAGCTTATAGGTAGTGCAAACAAACTTCAAAGCTATGAAGGCTGACTATGGAGAGAGCATTGGAGCCTCTGTAGTTGAATTCTTAGGTAGTAGTGGTTCATAGAACCTCTCTGCTTCAATTTATTCATGAAGATGAAAATGGTAAGTTAGAGAAATTCTCAAATCAAAACAACCCCAATAGGAATACTGGTAAAGTGGTGTTATGGAATGAATATTAAGTGTGTCCTCTCTGGTGCATGGATTAAAACGAGGACCCCATATTGTGGCACTATTTGAAGGGAGGGGGTTCTGAAGACTTCAGAAGGTGAGAGCTACCTGAAAGTAGTAAGAGCCTGTAAGTGAATTTTTTGGATATCCTGTCCCTAGCCATTTTCTATTGCCCTCGCTGCTTCCTATACATTATGAAGTAAATGACTTCTTCCACTACATACTTCCATTACCATGACTTTCTGCCCATGCAAAAGGGGCCAGTTAGTAATTACTAACTGACGCTTAGGAACTGTGAGCCAAAGCCAATTTTTCCTTGTCAATCTTATTCTCTCCGCTATTCAGTTAGTATCAGTGAAAAAGCAGCTAATATTGTTGGAAACTAAAAGTAGCATCAAGGTCTGGAGATGCTAGACCCTGTAGCTGGAATAACATTCTCTACGTAGGGTGTGAATGTGGAGGTTGTGGAAATCCTTCTTGAACAGTAGGGAAGCATTCAAAGGACAGTCAGTGGAATGGTTTACTTCTGCTTTTTTTTTTCTTTAGCTTTTTGCATTAAGGCATTTGCTGAGTAACCCCAACTCAGTAAGCTTCCTAGTAGATGCAAATGTTCAGAACTATGTCCTTCACGCTGTTGGAAATCTTTAAGTGCCAGACTAGCAAACAATGAAGGAATGAATAAGTGAGAAGATTCCTATAATCTTATCATAAGCTGAGTCCAGCAATTAAATTAGATGCCAACTATTCATTACAGAACCTGATACAGTTAGGATCTTTCTACTTGAACAATATCTACCAAGATGGCGCCACAAGTTGTGCTCCTAATTCCTCCTCCTTAGAGACATCCAGCAGACAGATTGTGCTGCGTGTTGATCTCTATCCGCTGAGATAAACTCGGCACCTTTTCTTACCTCTGACTGTTCGCAAACCTCAGTTATCACAGCTTGCTCCTTTTAGAGAAATATTTAGCGTGGTTCATGGAACCAGATAGTGCTTATTCCCTTGCACTGTGCAGGAGGTAAAATTTAAATGGTCAGATTTATAGGGTCAGAAGTAATAGGGATGCAGGAAGAAAATCATCTGGAATAAATGATGATACAACAGCATGTAAGTGTCTTGTGACAACATGGTAGGGTTGGCTGCACTTACAGGGCAACATAGCCTGTGAAAGTAAAAGACAATCATAGACTTGAAGCGTTAGAGACAACATGAGTGACCTTTAGGAGCCATGAGCATGACTGGTACAATATTTTGGTCTAGAGGTGACAGATAAGCCACAGTCATTGTATGTGCATACAGTCGAATATCCAGGTTGGAGTGAAAGCGATGATGTTGTCAACATAAAAGCCACAGCTCTCACCTTAAAGGAAATAAGAGATAGTGTATTCTGGAACCTTTTTTGAAGGGCCATGACCTGGGAACACAGATTTAGCTTGCCCAAAATTCCATGTTCCAATGTGGAATCAGTTTCATGGATTTGAATAGTTTTGCAGAACAAAGAACGTCATAAGTCAAGGCAACTTTAAAATACATTGGTGGATACAACAAAGTGATGTGTACAACAAGATGGGGGAATTATTTCATAGGCCCAAGATGCAATCTTAGTTCTTGGATTGGTGGAAGCTAGTGTTCTGCTAAGTCATTAGCTTCTAAAACGATTTTATCTGTTATCACAATGCTAATACAGGGTAGGGCAAGGAATGGCTGTTTCCAGAAGTCTAAGACTAGACCAAGATAAAGTAATTAGACTTTGGACCAACAAAATTCCAGTCTCTCCCCAGTACTGTAATTCCACTTGGTCCATCAGTCTCTGCAGACACTGACTCCTTCCAGGACTCTATTTGTTCACAACCAAAGATTCTTTTCAGGCATCTTCTTTCAGATGTTACACAATATGTCCATACAATGTTTTCACACAGGGAAGTTACTAAGAAATGTAACTCATTCTTTTCCTTATTATAGGTGAATTAAAAAATGCTTAAAAATAGTAGAGACTAGAATCTGAGGCAGTTGCCTGTACAACTGTCATTCCTGTGACTTTAGGGCTCCAGTTCCAGGTCTCCATGTGCTTTGCACTGTAACTTGGAAACTTCCTAACTTCTTGAACTCTATTGTGATATTTTACTCCAAATGGGGCTCCTCTTCATCAAAAACTTTTTGGTTCATGCAACATTAAGGGATAGTCTGTCGATTTCATTGGAAGGGGAGCAGGTATATTAGACAATATATACCTTTACCTAGAATCTAAAATAAATCAAATGGTGAAATAGTTTTGGCCCTTGAATTGATTAACTGTTTGGTCAACATTAGTAAAAGGCTCCCATTAGGACTTCTAAGAGCAGTTTCTTAAAGTAAGTACTTACAAGTTGCCTGCTATTTGCCTAAAGCAATGCTTCACCGCAATGTGAAGTGGATTGTGTGAACATCAATGCTATTTCCTTGATGGCCTACAACTAACCTTGCTCTTAGGAGACAGCCTTGTCTATCCTCAGTAGCATTCCTTGGCAAAGCTTCTTATCTGACATTTCACCTTCTTAAACCTTGGTGGAAATATAGAGCAATAGGAAACCCAAATATGCAAGAGGATTCAATTTCTCCTAGTTCCATGAGTCTGGGCCTTCAGGACCACTAACTCAGTTTGTAACTCTCTTAGCTAGTCCTGCCCTGCATTTTACTTACTCAGAGACTGTAGGCAAGGAGCTTTTGTGAGTTACACAGCTCTTTGAAGGTGGGAGAAGATGAGTTAGGAAGTTAGGACCGTGAGGGGCTGGTCCACCTACTGAGACAGTGTGCCTGAACTAATGGGAGCACACCAATCCACCTGGACTGGGACTGAATGAGCATATGATCAAACCAGACTCTCTGAATGTGGCGGCGAAAGTTGGCAGATGGAGAACCCACAAACAACGACACCAGGACCTATCTCTTCTGCATGTATTAACTTTTTGAGAACCGAGTCTTTTTGAATGCACTCCTTCCTAGGCCAGGAGGGATGGGGGTGGGCCTTGGACTTCTAACAGGGCAGGGCACCATGCCCTCTTTCAAGGAAGAAAGGGGAGGGAGGAGGGATGGGGGGGTAGTGGGAAGGGACCGGGAGAAGGGGAAGAAAGGAAAAAAAAATTATTTCTTTAATTATGTTCTTGAATGGAAAAAATAAAACAAAACAATGTATGGGAAAAAAAGAAAACATAGGGAGGGTGCAAAGCTTTGAAAAGACTCAGCCAGATGCACATCTTTTTCAATGATTCTGGATCACATCTTTATGTAAAGGTTACAAGGGTTTGGATTTAAACAGCATAGGATTAAAGTGCATATTCTGCCTGTCTGCCACTTGCATTCCTAAGTCTATCAGACTGTATTCCCACAAAATGTTCCTATAAACACTTAAATTATGTTTGTAAGAGCTGATCTGACAGAAAGCAGTTTGTGGGGTGATCTCTATTATTTCACCTGTGTCTTTAAACTTCATAATTTACACTTTTTTTTGGTTTTTTTCAAGTCAGGGTTTCACTGTAGTTTTGGAGCCTGTCCTGCAACTAGCTCTTGTAGACCACGCTGGCCTTGAACTCAGAGATCCACCTGCTTCTGCCTCCCAAGTGCTGGGATGAAAAGTGTGCACCACCACTGCTCAGCTCAATTACATATTTTTAAACACATTTTATGAGTCATATTTTACAGCTCAGTTTCATGGGCAAAAGGGATATCCTGTATTTATAAACAAAGAAAATGTTGTTTAAGACCTGTTTCTCTAAAAGTAAAATCTAGCATTTTGTGCACCTAACAATACATTATCTACTAAGTGCCAGTAATTAGTGCTAGATATCAACATGTGGTAAAGTATGAAATAAACACAAGCACTCCCAATTGTGGTTGGTTGAAATTCCTAGCAGGGAAAGTCTCAGGAAATCTAAGATAAAGCATGGTGGAGCCTCACAGATAAACCCCACCCAGTTTGACAAGGACCAATTTGAGTTATGTCTTTTAGAATGTGAATCGATGTAACTTGATAATAAAGAAAAGCAATTTGTTGATATTAATCAAATAGGAAGGTTGCATTCATTAATTTACAAATGAGATGAACTAATAGCCTTACTGCATCCCCCTTGGGCACGTCGGGTCATAGATGGTGATGATTTATCTAGGTGACCCTATCTATATAATACTTTCTATTTCACCCATGTCTCCAAAAGCATTTAAATAGCTGCTACAGCACAATGAGCAAAAGGAATTAATTCAAGTGAGGTGCAACACAGTCTTTCAGAATGTTTGTCCTTGTGAGCCTGAATCATGTCGGGGAGAACTGCACTCCACTTAAGATACGAAATTAGAAAGTGACCACAGATCTTCATGAGAGCTGTTGCAATAAAAAGGAGGGTTTGAATAAATATATACTTAACTAAATCTTAGAAAGGAGAGTGCATTCCATAAACCAGTTTCTACCTACCCATGAAGTAGAGGTCCTGTCCTGCAGAATGGGGCTGGGGAACCGCCATCAGCAGTCATCAGGTGTGGGCAGCTGTAGTTTAGGTGTGGCTGGTAGACACTGGAATGCGATTTCACAGGTGCCCATCTGTGCTGGCACTTTGCTGGCCAAGCAAGGAATTATGGGCTGCCTGTAAAGCCCCATCCAAAGATGATATAATAATTATTTTCTTGGCTTTAAGACAGCTCAAAGGAAAACGAGGACAGTAGAATCTGTCCACTTTCAAACAGGTAGTTAGGTTTCTTTCTTAAGCCCTGATTATTCTCTCTGTTCTTTAACTTTACCCAATTTATACAACATCGTCATGTCCAACACCTGGGCAACAACTACCAGGTCCTGCCTGGGCTTATGTGTCGATGCTTGGAGGGAAGCATGAGGATTAAGAGAGAAATAGACAAGAGACAACTGATAGAGTTGGGAAAGGCACACGGTAAATATGCCTCTCATTTATTTCCAATAGGCTTTAGATACCACTACCCGAAGAGGAGTGGGAAGGAAAGATACTTCTTTCCCATGATACAAGGAAAAAACAACATAATCACCTCAATACCCAAAACACCAAATAACCACACCTTAGGTCAACCCTGCTAGGAGCCACACCGAGGGTCAAACCTCCCTGTCATAACAATGAAAAAGCAAGAATCGGCCTGAACTCTTTGAACTTTAGTCAAGGTGGAATGAATCCACTTCTGTGGGCTCGCACACAATGTGATACAGTTCTTCCTGAGCCATGGATGAAAATGCAATAAGGAGGAATTTTGTGTTGGAAAGGCATGATAGTATTTTAAAGACGTCTGGGAACTCCAGCATCTTCGTGGGATGCTCAGCTTCATAAGGACAGGTGTTGTACAATCCTTCTGTCATTACCATTCCACTCTGTACATCTGGAGGCAAGAAGAGTAGATACAAGAGCAAAGAGCAGATACAACACCAGTATTCCACCTATTATCTGTTCCCCGATGTTTTATCTTAAGGGGAGAAGAGAAGATAAACATCTGTATTACACCTGTTACCTACCTATACTCCAATGTTCTGTCCATCAGGAGAGGAGAAGAGTAGATGGGCTCTTAGGAGCTGTTGGTTATCAGGCCCACGATAGCTGGTATTTAGAAAATAATCATGAATAAAGTTCAACACTATGCATGAGTTCTTCATGTATGTTTTAAAAATAAACTTTTTTATTTTACAATAGATTTTGAATTGATAAGAAATCGCGAAGACAATTCCCTGAATTTCTATACATCATAGACAGTTGTCATCTCACATTAGTATTTCACATTTGCCAGCTAGCAAACTAATGTGGATGCATTGATAAATATTAATATCAATTAAATCAACATACATTAATATTAATATAAAATAAACATTATTAAAGTCTATATTTGATTCAGAGGTCTTCAGTTTTTTTTTCCTGGGACCTTTTTTTGCTTCAAGAGCTCATTTGAAAGTCTGTTCTACAGTAATCCCCTCTCCTCGGGCTGTTGTAGCCTGCACATGCTCTAACAATTCTCTAAGCTTTTTGTCACCTTTCACTGTCTTGAGGCTGGAGTTTTGTAGCATAGCCTTGGCTTAGATTTATCTGATGTTGTTCTCATCAGGTTACAGGTCTTAAGGAAGATGACCAGAGAGGTAAACTGACATGTTTATCTCATCATGCCAAGGGCAATGTTATGCCTGTACTTCATCCCTGCTGAGTGTGCCTGTTTACCTCCTTGTCAAGTGGATTGCCAGGTTTCTTATTTTAAAGTCACTTCTTTTGTGCTTTGGACAGGCTACGCTCAAGGCTACATCTCCTTGAAGTCAAAGTACATAGAAAATTTTTCTTTGGAATACTGCATGTCAAATATGTCTATTAGTTTACTGTTTTAATCCTTTATATACTTAGAATATATGAGACTTTTGCATTTTTCAGTCTTATTTTATTCTGAATTCCAAATTGTTACTGCTTTGGCCATGTCTCATACTCTAATAAAGTTTTTTAGTAAACAATTATGGAATACCTGTTGTGTATAAAATTATGCTAAAATCAAAGATATATAAATTGAACATGGTATAATATTATGTTCAAGGACCAGTGATTCTATCTGAGCCTTTCGGGTAAGACAGGCAATGCAAAACTGAATTCAGATTCACTATTAAATACGCCTGTAACTCTGGGCTGGTCACTAATTTTAACCCTATATTCTACAAGATTGAGATATAGCTCAGTGGAAGAGTACTTGCCTAGTAATAGGTTTAATCCCCAGTAACACAGAGAAATAAAGAGAGAGAAACAGAGAGGCCAGAAAGAGGGAGGCAGAGAAAGAGGGAGAAAGAAAGAAAGAAAGAAAGAAAGAAAGAAAGAAAGAAAGAAAGAAAGAAAGGAACAAAGGAAGGAAGGAAGGAAGGAAGGAACAAGGGCAGGATGGAGGGAGGGAGGAAGAAAAGGAGGAAGGAAAAAGGAAAGAAGGAAGGAAGGAAGGAAGAAAGGAAGGAAGGAAGGAAGGAAGGAAGGAAGGAAGGAAGGAAGGAAGGACTGCTGGCTAGTTTTACATCAACTTTTTACAAACTAAAGTCATCTGAAAAGAGGAGCCCCATTTAATAAAATGTCTCCTTAAGAGGCAAGCCTGTATTTTCTTAATTAGAGAATGATGGAGGGGAGGACCCAGTCCATTGTAGGTGATGTCATCTCTGGGCTGGCGATCCTGACATGTTCTATAAGAAAACATGTCAAGCAAGTGATAAGGCACAAACCAGAAAATATCACTCTCCCAGAGCTTCTTCATGAGCTGTTGCCTCCAGGTTCCTGTTCTGTTTGAGTTCCTGTCCTAACTTCATTCATGTGATTTGGGAATGTAAGCCAAGTAAACCCTTTCCTCTCCAAGTTGATTTTGATCATGGTGCTTCATCACAGCAACAATAAACATGACTGAGACAAGAAAGAAGGAAGGAAGGAAGGAAGGAAGGAAGGAAGGAAGGAAGGAAGGAAGGAAGGAAGGAAGGAAGGAAAAAAGAAAGGAAGGAGGGAAGGAAGGAAAAAAGAAAGGAAATTACTTCATATGAGTGTTAAGATGAAGTTAAAATCAATTTAAATATAAACAGGGTCATAAGAACTTGGACTTCAGAGCCAAGCTGCTTTGGCTCATTTCCCTGCACTATCAGCTCTGTAAAGTTAGCAGCCTGCTAGTCCTTAGCTTTCATCACCTATCACATACAAAATTGTGTAGAGCTTGGCTGGCTTGTAGAGTAAACATCAAGAAGGCTGATATTTACACCAAGTTTATTGTATATTTTGAGAGGTGGGATGAGCTGTTGCAGGGATAATTTTCAGTTGGAAAAAAAATGAATCACGGGCATCTTTCATGACATCGAGATTCATTATTAATGGTTAGACAGAAAATGTCTTGAAGAAGTGAGTCCTTACCAGGACCACGCAGCTTCAGGATCTGTAGCAGAAACCCACTGTGAGTGACTGCCTGAGCCTCCAAGATCTATATCATACATGTAGCATGAAAATGTTTGTTTTGAGCCTCTAGAAAGTGTAGAAACAGCACACAGATTATAGGACATTTCTGTCTTAGCTGCTGACTACACTATATCATATGAATTAATTGTTGATGTAAATATCAGCCTCTCTTTTGATCACAGCTCTACCTCGTGGAATCGAGTAGAGTAGATGCTGAATAAATATTTGCCTTAAAGATGAATAATAGATAACATGTTTTGTTAGTGTTTATTAAAAGTTAATAGCCAGTAAAGTCCTTAACAATGAAACAACCATCAAGTATGGTTGATATCAAGTGAGTTCCATTCATTATTGAAGACTCAGAGGTGAAACAAGGAATAACTAAAGAAAACTGGCTTAGGAATGAGACACTCTTCCTGCTTTGCTTTATTCCAGTCACACCAGCTTTGTGTCTTGCAACAACTGGAGCTATTTGATCTTTAGTCAAGCACATCTCATCTCTGTCTAGCATTCAAGAGACTTGTGATTCAACGAAGATTATTCTCCATCTGGTAACTAGACCTTTATGCATGATTCTTTTATTTTTAATTTTCTTTTTGACTTTGAGACAACTAGCTTCTTGGACTGGAAAACTACAGATTCTTAGACTTTCTGTGGGGAGAGTCACTTTTGAACTAGCTGGACTACAGCCTATAAGCCATTACAGTAAACTCCATATTATTTTTTTCAGTTCTGTTTCTCTACAGAAACCTGATTAATACAAAACCCTTTTTTATAATTTTTGTTTGCTTTATCATCTTTATGGGTATGCACTTTTCTGAGCCCAATAAAGATTGGGAAAAGAAAATGTGGAATGTAGCCAAGGTACAAGAAAACACTTATTTTCTTCAATCATGTCTCAGTAGTTCTCAGCTAAAATACAGGATGGATCAATTGGACAATTTCAATTCCCTAAAATGTGCAGTGATATTTGCTTTTATGATAAAATATTAAATGCCATGTTGCCATTTGGCTATATACAAGCATAACATGAAAATGACTTTCTGTGTAAGTTTCCTAGAAAATAGAAAATTTGAATGTGCAAGTGTGGCCGGGTATCTTTGGATGATGAGATCAAATGGAGTACAACTCGTTATTCTTTGCTGGACTTTGCCAAGGCATAGAACTCTTTTGAGATAAGGCAGCAGGAAAAAAATTAGCGTAAACTCAAACATTTACTTCCAATGTATTTAATCTCTTTCATTTTGGAATTATAAATGGAGATTAAATGCAACCATTTAGCTCAAGAGTGTGTTGTATTAGAGGATGCAATCAGATCTAAAAGAGATTAGATTTCAAAGAAAGTGTATGTTTTCTATGTCCTTGGATACCACCAAATGTAGTGATAAGCTTAGTAGTGAGCATCAAGAGAAGGAACCCACTTCAGTTAAGAACAAGAGTTGATATTGTTCTAAGGTACCTACTCCTAGGTGCTGAAGACCTATAAACAAGTTAATGGAAAATAGCAATATTCATGCACATGTGGTTTTGCAGTTTGTGATTCACACTTTAGCATGTGAAAATTACTATTGATTTAATTCTTCCTTTCTCTTGGAATTTTTTTCCTTTTTCCTTTCCATTTTCCTTTTTATTTTATTTGATTTTTGATTTTTGAGTTAGAGTTTCTCTGTGGCTTTGGAGATTGTCCTGGAATTAGCTCTTGTAGACCACACTGGCCTAGAACTCACAGAGATCCACCTGTCTCTGAGTGTTGTGATTAAAGGCATGTACCACTACCACCCTGCTCTCTTGGACTTTTTAAAACCAGTTTTAGAGTGATACTTTTTGCTGAGAACACCTGGAGACTCTTTCCCCATGAACTCTTGACTCAGCACAGTACCTGGTTTGTTCAAGGAAAAGAAGCATTGCTGTCAATTCCAAAACACAGGAGAAGACAGTCAGGTGAGCCACACTAACACAACCCCCATCTGAACAAGTGTACCCTTGAACAACATTTTGAAGGTGATCTAGCTGTGCTTGCTGAATCATTGTTCACAGTAATTTTACTAATGCATGCCCCCCTGAATTTAAAATGTGTGGCAAGTCATTCCCTATGGCCAATTGCTTACATTATCTAGTAGAACGAAAATGCATTCACATATATTGGTGCCATCCATTGCTCGATCCACCAAATTAGCTCCTACTTTTATAATCCTTTAAAATTTGCATTGACAAAATTAATGAGCAGTTAGTCAACATTTCTAGCATAAAATATCAAATCAAATGTTGATAATTCTAGCTCATATTTTCTGTTATTATTCCAGGAATGTAGTTAAATAACACACATAAACCAAGGACCAGGCTATATTGTGCCATGCACTGTGATGCAATTCATATGTGGATATATTTATTTAAATGGCTGACAAAAAATTATGCACCCTTCTACTTACAAAAGATACAGAAGTAAATTCTTTGTCTGTAGAGTATACTGAGTCTAAAGTTTTCATAAGAGCCACACTCCTACGCGACACGAAACACCTTTCTATAAAAATATCAATGCTATTGTTTTAGATCATAGTGAGCAAGTTTTCCAGGGAACAATAGCACCTTGTTCCTATTCTAAAGCATCACTTACAGCACGTGGTACTCCCGACCTTCTTGATCATCAGTTCCACAAATAAACAGAATCAGCTCTTTGACCAATACCTGAAAGCATTTGCTTATTGTAATTTTGGGGGACAGAGATGACTGCTTCTTATATCCTTCTTTGAGCATGCAGTATATTCTCTTGATGATTTTTAGATGCTCTCTGTCCCTGTAGCTTATTTTCCTCATGAGTTACAGTGTCTGACCCCCTCATTGCCAAGTCAGTAAGGAGATGATCTTGTATAAGCAACACTGGCTAATCTAGAGGATTCCCGGCATTTTCTCTGTAACAGACAGTCCCAAAAATGGATGGAGCTTGAGGAATGGCATCGTATTGCAAAAAGGCCAGCAGCACTTATAAAACTAATGATCATACATCCTTCAAAAGAGCCAGTGCCCTTTAAAAGTTTCTATTCATCATTATACAAGATTTTCAAATATAATTAATGATCATAAAAGCCTCCTGACTTATGGGCTATCCACATACAATGACTTACTATCTAGCCCTACAAATTCACTTTCCTGCATGCCAGGAGTTTGTTTCTATATGGTTTGTTTTACTTTTTAAATTTTTGATGCTATTTCATAACCCAGAATTATTCTTTTCTAATTGATTTTTACTGCTTTAATCAGAGAAGTGTGTAAGGCTCACTGAGGTGCTTTAATAGTCATATATAGTATATACTGATCAAGTCAGGGTAATTACATTTCCATCTCAATAATTCAAACATATCTTGTAGTTGGAGACTTGCTGTCTTTAATTCATTGGTAAAATATGCAATAGGTTATTACAACTGTGCTGGTCAGGTGCTTCTGCTGGGGAAGGTGATTACAGTGTTTTTCTAAAAGTAGCTTTTATCTTTCTGTCAATAATCAATAGGATGCCCTCTTTCTCCACTTCCTCATTGATGCTTTTTCTTTTGCAATGTATTTTTTGTTTTGTTGATAATAATGAGATCATATTTCCTTTTGGCTTTGATTCCTTGACAGCTAATGATGTTTGCTATTTCTTCATAAACTTGTTTTTTTCTATGTAGATTTCTTCTGTTAAGAAGTATCTATTGATATCACCTAGGATTTTGATGTAATGTTGGGTTTCTAATGCATATTCTAGATGTTAGTCCTCTAGAGGATGAGCACTTTGTAGGCTTGCCTGCTCTGTAGCTAGACTTTTTTCACTTTTTCAGTTATTTCTAATTGCTGTGCAAAGCCTTTGGTTTGATAGAGTCTCATTTGTACCTTTTGCTGTTATGGCTTGTGGTGGCATAAACAATGCCTTGAAGAGTCTTCTCCATTGTGTTCTTCTGACACTTTCACACTTTTATGTCTGACATTCAGACCTTTGATCCATTTTGAGATTTGCATTGGGCGAGAGATCGAAGTCAAGAGTCAGTGTTCCTCAAGAGAACATTCACTTTTTGCAGGTCAGCTTATTCTTCAATGAGGGTTTTGGCACATTGAGGAAATCCAGTCAGCAGCAAATACATAGAATTCTTTTATTTTATTGTCCTGTTCTTTGCATCTGCCTTTGTGGAAACACTTTGCAATGTATTTTCAAGTCAAGAAGTATGATGGCTCCAGCTTTGTTCTTTTTTGTTCAAAATCATTTGGGTTGGTCTTAGTCTCTTGTGTTGCCTTTGATATGAGGATTGTTTTCATTCTGGGGAGAATACCATTGGTGGTTTAGTACTAAAGACATTGAATTTGTAATTCATTTTGTGAATGTCTAACAATATAACTTGCCTTAGTCACTGTTCTATTGTTGTGGAGAGACACCACGAGCAAGTCAACTCTTATAAATAAAAAGAGAGCATTTAATTGAGGTTAGAGGCTAGCTTACAGTTTCAGAGGTTTAATCCATTATCATTACAGCAGGGAGCATGATGGCAGACAGACCTTGCGCTGTTGAAGTATGTAGAAGACATAGAGCTGAGAGCTACATCCTGATCTGCAAGCAGAAAGAGGGAAACTGGGACTAATGAGGCTTTTGAGAATTGTCTTCTGTTTGGTTTGGAGGCAAAGTCTCACCATGCTGAACATATTGGCCTCAACCTTTGAAGGAGATATGCTCTAACACATCCATATCCAAGGAATATTTTAGTGAACTATGAATGGAATTGCTTTCAGGATTTCTTCCTTAAAGCTATCATTGTTTTGCATAAAATGTGTACTTCCAAATATCTTAGAGTTTCTGTCACTATGACAAGAAAGCATAGCCAAAGCAACTTGGGAAGGAAGCAGTTTAGTTAGCTTATGTTTCCTTATCACTGTTCATCCTGAAGGAAGTCAGGACAAGCACTCAAAGAGGTCAGGAACCTGGAGGCAGATGTTGATGCAGAGACCATGGAAGAACACTGCTTACTGGCTTGATCTTCATGGCTGCTTCAGACCACTAGCCCAGGGAATAGCACCACCTTCTACGAGCTGGGGGCACCCGTTTCAATCAGTAATGAGGGAAATTCCTACAACCTTATCTTAGGAGGGTATTTCAATTGTGTTTCCCTCATTTGGGATGACTCTAGTTTGTGTAATGCTGGCATAAAACTAGTCAGCAAACTATGTGTAGATGCGGTAACCTACACCTCTACTAAATTGGTTCTATTAATCTCACAGTGGAGCCTTGGGTTCCTTAAATAGAGTTTCGCCATCATTTTCACATAAATAGCTTGGTTTCCTTCAAGCACACATGGTTTTTGTTTTGTTTTGTTTTGTTTATCATACCTAGTTGCTCCAGTAATGTTTCCAGTTCTGTGTTGAAAGACTGCTTTGCATAGATATCTTTTTTTTTTCATATTCTGTTTTAGAGGATAATTTTTAAGTGTCTTTGGGTGTGGTATTAGTTGATTGGTTGTGCCTTTGCTGTGTTGAGGTGTGTGTTGTTGTTGTTTTTTAACCTAAATTCTTTGTACTTTTATCAAGAAGAGATGTTGAAATTCATTAAGTTTTCTGCATCTATTGAGATGATCATATTACTTTTGTACTTTGATTTGTTGGTGTGATATACACCACTTATTTATTTGCATATGTTGAAAAACCATCTTCCATCCCTGGAATTATCAAGGGGTCAGTTTCATAAAATGTGTATACCGAATACTAAAGCACGCTCAATGCTATAAACACATAAATTATTACTTATAATGAGACCTTAATCAGTTACAACAGTAAAGGTAACCAAGAACCTATTTGCAGAGGCAAAAAAGGATTACCCAGACAAAGATAGCTGGCAAGGAAGCAAAAATGTTAAATTATAACCTGAATGTAATAGAATGTAGACAAAGTATTTTATCCAACAGTTGTAAAATGGATCTTCTGTTGATCCACACATGATATATGAAATCAATCCTATACCAGTTCACAAACTGAGAATCAACAAATTTCGATTGATCACAATCAAACAAATGCAAAGTTAAACAAATAAATTTTACTCATTATATAAATCTACAAAGACTGAAAAACATGCATTTTAATTAAGAATGGGTCAGTGAAGAAATAAATAACATTACAAATTTCTTAAAACAAATGAAAGCAGAAACACTGTAAGACAAACCCCATGGGAAACAGGAAAAGCACTGCTGAAAGGGAGGTTTAAAGCAGCAATAACAAACTTCTTATACTTAAAAGTAAATAATAGTCAGAGAGGATATTGTGTGGGAAATGCAGAAATAAGTTAAAATCAATTTATAACATTAATGAGACATTAAAAGCAGAGATGAGAGACCGTCCTTCAGTACTAATGACATATCCAGAAATAAAAGATCCTACATTCATAATCTCAGTATCTAGAAACAGAAAATCCCAGTTGTTAGGGCAGAAGACTGAAATAAGCCCTAATGAGTTAAATGAAGTCTTATAGATTGTCACAAAAATCAATTAAATAGAAAAACAATTCAATAATTAGCTATTTGTTTGAAAATCGATAATACAAGCAAAGATCTAAGAATATTGTCAAAAAATAGCAGGAAGAAACGAATTGCCAATTTGGAGAATAAAACAGAAAACACAGATATAGATGTTTCAGATATTAAAAACCTAATTCTGTATCACTGTGAAAGAATTCCTGATGGAACCAATTACTGATAAGAGAGGGTTTCATTTGGCTTCTAGTTTCAGAGGGATTCAGTCCATCACAACAGCATAAAGCACAATAAAATGGGTCAGACCATGGTGGCCCGGTCCTGCAGCATCAGCTTGTTCACAAGGTGGTGTGCCAGGCGGCAGAACAAGTAGTCTCAACTGGAAGGTAAAACTCACAAAGGGCAGCTTGTCCTCACCCACCTTTGTCTGTTAGTCACTGCTCCCAAAGGCTCACAGCTATGGAGTGGTCCCGTAGGTCAGAGGCTGAGCTTGGTTCTCAGCACTGCCAAAAATATTAATAAACAAATTTGAACAATGAATGAAAATAATTGCAAAACTAAGTTGGACATGTATACCATTTTTATTTTTAGTATTTAATCAATTCAGTTATTCAAACTGGCAAACTAAATGGATAAATCACCTGATTGTTTAGTAAACACTATCTCTTTTAAAACAATATGCAGAAACCACATTATACTTAAAATATAAAACTGAGTCTTCTTACTCAAAATTGAGAATAAGGAAAAGTATATAATTTCATCATTGTTACTCAACATTTTATTGCAAGTTCTTCATTAAACCTACAAGGAGTGACATGTATATAAAAATAAAGTGATCAAATATTAAAAGTTAAAACTATTTTCATATAATGCAAACTGTCTGTTATTAATAATGAGGAATCTACAATAGAACATATAGATTTTAAAAAATAAAACTATTTGGTATTTGATGTCTAGTTTCCTGAGGTCTTTTTGAGAAAGTTGAAAATGTAGCATATCTTATCATTACAGTAAAATTGTCCAGCATGCATTTGAACCTAAAGTTAATACACAGTAATAAGTAATAACATCCAAAGTACAAAAGTTGTTGAAACACCAAAGAATTTAAAAATCTATTTGTAAAAATGATCAAAATTTCAAGGGTGAAACAAGCAAGGAATTGAATATGGCAAGAAAACAAAATTCAAACTTAGATTACAAAAAAAAAAAGCCAGCAACACGGATGAGAAAGTAAGCAACAAATGCTGCATAAGAAATTCACAAAGGAATTTTATATGTTGAAGGACAGATATTTGGAACCATAAAATTAATTTAATTATGTCAAAGCACAGTGGAAAGCACCATCAATTTTTCTAGATTAAGCAGAATGAAGAATAAAACATGGAAGACCATGTCGAGAAACTATATAACAGATATCAATTTTAAAAAGGAGTATGGCTCCTTTGTCCCACGGAGCCGAGCAGAGAGGAGCTGGCAACCCTCAGTAGGCCTGCTTTTGGGACCGGATCCTCGCCCAACCAGCTTCCGCAGATTCATCTGGACCCTGTCCCGGCTGCACCTGAGCTCGGCCCACCCGGGCTGAGGCCTTGGGGGAAGGGCGAGTCCCCTGCTAGGGGGCCTCCTTTGTCCCCCGGAGCCGAGCAGAGAGGAGCTGGCAACCCTCAGTAGGCCTGCTTTTG
>PVIU01011425.1:6053-65085 GCA_004026605.1 Ondatra zibethicus | reverse complement strand
AACCATCATCAGCACACACAGGTGAGAGAGACCATCGTCAGCACACACAGGTGAGAGACGACCATCATCAGCACACACAGGTGAGAGACGACCATCATCAGCACACACAGGTGAGAGAGAACCATCGTCAGCACACACAGGTGAGAGAGAACCATCATCAGCACACACAGGTGAGAGGACCATCGTCAGCACACACAGGTGAGAGGATCATCGTCAGCACACACAGGTGAGAGGATCATCGTCAGCACACACAGGCACACACAGGTGAGAGAGGACTATCGTCAGCACACACAGGTGAGAGAGAACCATCGTCAGCATACACAGGTGAGAGAGACCCAATGGCAATCTACACAAGAGCCCCACTCATGACATCAGCAGGGGCGAGTGGACAGCTCATGATGGTATTGGCCAGGCACTGTTCTACACATTTCCTCACATTTAATCCTCACGAATATCTTATTTTATAGGGCAGAAAATGGGGGGGGCAGAGATGTCTATTAAACTGCCAAAGGTAACACAGCCAATAGAGAGGGAACCAGGGAATCAGATTCTATAGTCTGTGTCCAAAATGAATCCATTACTCTTTGGTGGGAGAGGTGAGCTTAACTGGCCAAGAGCTTGAATTTAATTCCGGGGACTCTGAGTGATACTGTGCAAAGGTGGGGACTTCCTAACGTGCTTTTGAGAAAGAAGAAAAGAATTGATATGTCTAATGGAATGATCTTTCAGCCCCTGGACAGAAAATGTCCTGGGGCAGATGTTCAAGGACTGAGAGAAAATGCTGCAACCAGACAGTGAAACCTGAGAAAAGGAGGAAGGTTGAGCAAAATCCACAGAACCAGGGCGTTACAGTTTAGGTGGGAACTGCTTGCTCCCAAAGGCTCCTGTCCAGCGGCTCATTCTCCAATGCATGCAGTGTTCCCGAGTGAGACCCTGCAGACCAAGGCACTAGCTTTATCAGCAGATTAACCCACTGATGAACTCAGAATATGAATGGACAAGCTGGAGAGATGGCTCAGCAGTGTGCAATTCATGTTGCTCTTGCAGAGCCAGAGTTCGGTTCCCAGAACCCATGTCAGGAGGCTCATAGCTGCCCGTAACTCTGGCTCGGGGGATCCAACCTCTTCCAACAGGTGCTTGCTCTTGTGCACATGCTCCCACATACAAATACATAGAATTGAACCGTTTTTTTTTAAAGTTTAAAAATAGTTCGGATAGACTAGTGGGAGGTGCGGAACTGTGGGAGTGGAGGCTAATGGGGGACGTTAGTCTCTGAGACCCCTTCTTGTCACTTCTCTCTGCCGCCCACCCACATGAGGTGAGCTGCTTTGCTCTCCTGCCCTCTGCCCTGATGTTTAGCCTCACCTCAGGCCCACAGCAGTGGAGCCAGACAATCATGGGCCTAAACCTCTAAAAGTCTAAAATTGCACCAGGTCCTTCCTCCTTATGGTTGTTTAGCTCAAGTGTTTCATCACAGTGATGAGAAACTAATCTTGGACAAGGGCGAGAGCTAAGAGCAGGGAGTGGGGAATGGGAGGCAGGGCAAGCTGATGAGCCAGGGAGAGGGACAAAAGGACACACAGCTGGGGAGTGCTTGTCACTCGGTGTCTTAGTGACTTCTTTGCCACTGTGATAAACACCATGACCAATGCAGCTTACAGAAAGAGAGAGTATTTTGGTTAATGGATAAGAATTCATGATGACTGAAGTAGCAAAGCCAAAAGCTCAGACCTTAGCAAGCAGGAAGCTGAGAGCGCTCACTAGAAATGGTGTGGGTCTTTCAACTCCCCAAACCTAGTGATACATTCTTCCAACAAGGCTGCAGCTCTTAAACCTCCCTGAACAGTGCCACCAACTGGGGACCAAGTTGTTTAAATACAGAGCCTGTGGGGGACATTCTCATTCCAGTCCCCACACTTGGACATGAGCCTAGAGTTCGGGAGAGAGAGGTGTAGTCACCAGGTGATGATGGCTGCACAGACCAGATCATCTTGGGAAATAAAGAAGGGTACACCCCGGAACTGGAGTCAGAAAAGGGCACAAAAATCGTGAGACATCGATCTTCTGAGCTGACCTGCAGACAACTTTCAGCGGGAGATGGATGCTGGCCCCCACGAGAACTGCCACATGGGAGGTCTGAGACCGATACAAGATGTCATGGCCACAGGACCCCTGAAGGCCTGAACAGGGGCAGGAGAATGGGAAAGAGAAGAGGCAGGTTGCTAGGAACCAGATGGGTATACGGAGGTGGGGGAAAGAAGAGCTCAGGGTTTAGGGCTTCAGTAGTCATGGAGACAGTGCTGTACCACGTACAGATTGAGGGACTATGGGAAAGAGCAGGTATCACTTGGGAAGAAGTGGGGGAGGGGCCCTTCCACCAAGTCATCCTGAACTGATCATCAGCCCTTGCCATGAAGTTAATTTCAGCATCTGTAACCTCATTCCTCAACTATGTTGTTCAATATTTCCTCAAAAAAATTAATTTTGATACAGCAACTCTTCCAATCTGAAGAGAAAAACACGAGGGGCTATCTGGCAAGGACGAGCCCTGGATTTTAAACTGGGAAGCAGGATAGCTTGTTCTGGTGGTGTAGCTCCCGACTTAAGGGGGCCATGGACCATATGGAGAGGAGGGTGCCTGACACTGTAACAGACTCTGGAAGGATCCAGTTCAGAAAACCTAAATTGCAATTTTTAAATGAAAAAAAAAAGTATCTTGTGGCTTCATTACAGATAAGTGCTGATTTAATGAAATGACACTAAGTGTTCCCTCAGAGCTGTTGCTGGCCACTCGTGTGTGACATGCTTACATGGAGGAGCCTTCCTTTGGCGGACAACCCTGACTCACCTACCCCAGCAGCCCCATCCCCCACCCTGTCCCATCCCTCTTTCATTCCTTCATGTGTGCTTGTCCATGGCTTCTACTGGTCCCTGGGCCCCTCTTTGCTTGCAGAGTTCCTATCAAACATGCACAGCGCAGTGCTCTCCTGGTCTGCAACCCCCCAAAACAGGCCTCTTCCTTCCACTTTGCTGCATGTATCCAACTGTAGTGTCATTTCACACTCAGCCCTTCAAAGGCTCAGGAAGAAAATCACATTGCACACGAGTGTGCATTTGTGCCCGTGTGCACACTTTATGAACAGAGAACCCAAGGCCAAGAGGCATGGAGACTTGCCCGGGGCTTTCAAATAACTAGCAAAACAGACAGAATTAAAATCTTCAGACTCCCAGTCCAAAGTTCTTTCTACCAGGATGAACTGGGGACTCTGATAAAGTTTTTTGAAAGCAGCCCTCTTTTTCTGAACATGTGGCGTTTGCTGTGGGGAGCACACATTTCTGGGCTATGCAGAGCACTCTGTGTTTCCAAGTCACCAGTTCACAGAAACAAGGAAATAGGCCCAAGAGGTGTGCAGAAAGCCGACAGTGCCCAGTCAGCAGGTGGGATGGAAGCTTCAGTCCACGCCCTTTCTTTGGAAGATGCTTCAAGTTTTAGCTGAGAAGCAGCTACAGCACATAAACTGCCTGGGGAAGCTAGAGGCAAAGGGGCTGCCATCTGCTTTACCTCAAATGCCTGTGTCAAGGTGATTTAATGGATGTCACACTCTTGGAATACAAGTTTATGTGGGACATAATCTATCCATCATTAGGGAGCAACCAAAAAGCCACTTGAGGACACATCTGGGGCCATAAACTCTGATCAATAGGAAGGAAACAGTTATTTTGTGTTTGTTTTTCCCGAGGGTCTCCTCAACATCAGCCCCTTCATACTGCACCTCAGAGGACGGAGGACATCCGCCCTGTGGTCAGCCCTGCCTGGTGCTCCTGGCACTTCCCCATGTCCCCAGTCATGTATCTGAGTACCTGTTGGGGAACAAGGATTACAGGCTACAAGGCTTTGATAGGTGGTGATTCAAATCTCAGTACTGACACTTTCTAGGGAAACTTGTCTGCTTCCATTCCTGTAGACTGGGTAGTCTGTGAAGAAAACTGGTTTATGTGGCTTACAACTTGGGGGCTCAGGGGTACCACATAAGCTCTGGTGAAGGTCTTGTAGCAGATAGCATCATATTCAAGAGCGAAAGATCACATGACCATACAGGAATCCCAGGATTGGCTCAGGAACTCACTCTGTAAGTCTCAGACAACTGCCCTTATCACCAAGTGACCTAAGGACTTCCCACCAGGTCCACCCTCTTAAAGGTCCAGCACCTCCCAGCAGTGTAACACTGGGACCAAGCTCCCAACGCACCACTCTTGGGGCACAGGCTTAAACTACATCCAAACTGCTGCACTGCTAGCTGGACCTGCCCATGCTGTTCAGCTTCCAGACGTCAGTATCCTTGTCTGTCCAATGGAAGAGTGATGGTTGCTCCCAACAGTTTAAGAATAATCCAGTACTAACTCGCATTTTCTTAATACACTTCTGTTCTGATTTGTTCTAGCCTGCCTTGGTTTCTTCAACATTCCTTGGGTTCTCATTGGAGGTGCATCCCAACCACCTTGGCTGGGGTCTAGGTACATGCCTGGGTTATCCCATCAATGATTAGGCCCTGTCTACTGTCACGGCTGGGTCCTCATGTTCCCTACACCCTTAGGACCAGTCCCTCCAGGGTTCAAGCTCCCAGTCTGGCTCCTAGTCTCGTGAGCCCCTTGGTCTCCTGTGAAATAAGAGAAAGCTTCTCAGCTGCACCAATCCTGAACCCAACACTCAACTACTGAGTGAGATCTGCCTCCAGCTAAAGCCGTTTTTCCAATTGTGAGGATTTCCTGCTAATGAACTGGCTAAATAATCTTTAGTTCACTTCCAAGTATATACAACTTCATTACAGTCAAGAGCACTTGAGATCACTGGCTCAAGTCTTCTTCCTCCTGCCTAACACTGCATTCCCATGTCTCCTGCATTCCTATTGTAATCCACACATTAAACTGATCAATGCCTTGTTTTGTAACACTCCATCCAGCTGCCCTCCACCTCAATGCTCTGGCAGTCTAAGTCACAAAACTAAGCACATTCATGCGCAGAGCTGAAATCAGACGCAATGAGGTAAGGAATAGCTCTAGCTCTAGCCGTGGGCTTTGTGGCTAGCAGGTTCTCCCAGCCCCACGAGAACTGCTAACTCCTGAGGGCAGGGCAACTCCCATGACATGTCGAGAGTCTTCTGCCTGCGCTCTCCTGCCTTCTACTTCTTTACATGCAAGAACAGGACTTAACTGATACCTCTTAGAACCTGGCTGCCATCTCATCTGTTCAGCTCTGTCACACTGTGTCCAGGATGGTAGACTAACATTCATGTGGCTTTGAATGCTCTCTCTGGGACAGTGTTGCCCTGTGCTGCAGACTCATCACAACATGTGGTACATACAAATGAACTCATCACGACATGTGGTACATACAAATGAACTCATCTTCCCCTTCAAATCTATTCCTCCTGTGTTTGTTTTTGCAGTGAACACTGCCACTATCCACACATGCCCCCATGCCAGAGACCTGAGATCACCTGCTTTGTCATTTATCCACACACACACTCACACGCACACACTTGTGCACACATGCATGTGCACCCTCACTTTGCTACTTCTTTACGCACCCAATGGCTCCCTTGGCATCTATCACCTACATCATTGCACTAGTTTCCAAAGTCACCCTGAAGACTGCAATGCAGATAGTGTGAGCATTTCCCACACATCACGTTCAGCTCTTACAAACAATACTATAAAGTAGGCACCAAAGGGTGAGCTATATGAATTGCCATTTTTATAGGCCAGCTATAATTCATGTGTGTATGTGCACTCAGGTTCATATAGTTCACCATAAATCTAGTATTACTTCCCATCACAAGCCAAACTGGTCAGATGAGGGGGTGTTGTTTTGGTTTTCGAGACAATCTCAAAGCAATAATTTTATGTTCTTTTGTATGTCTGGTGTGTGTGTGTGTGTAATATTGTTTTAATTAATGTCATACGAAAGAAATCCAAGGTTCCCAGAGGTCAAACTTTCTATATAGCCAAGGCTGGCTTTGAACTCCTAATCCTCCTGCCTCTGCCTCGCAAGTGCTAGGATAAATTAGAGGCATGGATCACCACACCTGGCTGTAAAACTGGGTCTTAAAGGATGGCTTATTTCTCCAAGGTCACCCGTTTTGTATTCTAGAGAACCAGGATCTGAACATAGGTGTGTGTTCAAATTTCCAAAGCCAAGCTGCTTCTGCTGAGGTGGCACAGTCTATGTGCTAGCTCCTGGAGGAATGTTCACAGCTTCACGCTTTGAAATGCAATCAGTATGTATCGGGGACAGCATCTCCCAGCACCTACACCGTGTTTCACATGTGTTATTTTACTTAATCCTCATAGTCACGCCATGAGAAACCTGCAGGCATTAAAAAGTTTTGTTCTGTGCTGTGTGTCAGGGCATTGCGGGGTGGGGAGACTGAGAAAGAACTGAGGTCCCTAGAAGTAAGTGAGCCTTGAATGACACAGCCAAAGGTCAGGAGGTGGGAATAACAACATCAACATGATGCTGTGGACTTGGCTATGAATGTGGTCCCTTGCTGTCCTGACTGTCAATGACACGGCCTGTGGATGGGTGTGGCAGGCTCAAGTCCTCAAGGGGGCAGCCTGGGACACCAGAGCAGGTGGGACCTTCTGGGAAGACTTTCTTTCACAGAGAAGCCTGTGCAGACTGTGAGCACCCCCGGGCCAACTGTCAAGTGTCCCCACCAGCAGTGTGGGGTTAGGATGCCCTGGCAAGAGTCTGGGTTTCCAAGCAGGTGAGTGTGAGTCCACTCACCTGAGAAGCCTGCAGGTGTTGACATGAAGAGACATGCTTTCATGTGCCTTTGATCTTCTGGAAAGGAGGGCTGCTGGCTGGAATCTGAGCTGGTCACAGAGGCAATGGGAGAAGCCACTTCCTCAAATTAACGTTATTTGTGCCTCCTTTTATTTCAAGGGTAGCAAGTGGGCATTGGGCAACCAGATCTGGGGCTAAGTTCCCTGTAGAGGGCTCACAGGAAATGTCTCCCAATACTCCTTCCTCACCACCTCCAACAGGGATCTTCACCTTGGAGCATCTGTGAAGACACTATCTTCTTCCTTGACGATCCCAAGAGGGGCTACAGAGGACAGCTTTCTGAGTGCCTGCTGACCTGCCACCATCCCTCTAAATGTTTTCTTCTTTCAGGAGCAACCCATAGGCCGCAGTTGCCATGTCAACAAGAAACTGAGGGCTGAGAGGAGAGGCTGGATCCCTGCTTGACTCAGAACCACACCTAGGCCCTAGCTCTTATTTTCCAATATAAGCAACCTAATCAATAACTTTGGAAGAGCAAACGGGAATGGGAAACAGTGGCAGAGCACACAACTACACACTCTTCTTTACAAGAGACTCTGACCTTGGAATGGAGGGCTCTCCAGTTTGCCCTTGATGGCAGAGGGCAGTGTTTCCTAACCCCAGCATCATATCTAGATTCCCCCAAGCCTTAGGTCCGCAAGAATCTTGTCTTTAGACATAGCAAGGACTCTTGTTTGGTTTTGTTTTTGCTTTTTTGTTTTATTTTGAGACAGGGTTTCTCTGTGTAATCCTGGCTGTCCTGGAACTAGCTCTGTAGACCAGGCTGGCCTCGAACTCTCAGGATCTCTTGCCTCTGCCTTCCAAGTGCTGGGATTAAAGGAGTGCACTACCACCACCCTGCAACTCTTGTTTTAAGCTGGTGCTGGCTTGAAACTCCTGTTCTCCCTGCCCTTGCCTCTGAAGTCCTGGGATCAGAGCGCCAAGTCCAGCTGGCCCATTATGCAGGCCTCCCCCAGGACCTACAGGACCTGGCAGTGTGACTCACAGGAAGACAGCTACCACAGGCTACCCGGATATAATACCTGAGTGAACCACACACAGAAAAAACAGGTATTAAAATGAAGGTGTCTGTCACACACCCATGTTGATGTCTTTATCTGTCAAGTTGAATGAACCTTCCTAGTTCTGCATGTCCCAGGCTTGCATGGCCAGGGCACACTTTCAAATTATAGAGTACTTGAAGGACACCCATAGGCATGCACATCTCTTCATATTAATAAAGTAGGCTGATTCTCATCTCAAAATATGGGACGAGCAAGATGGCGGCATTCACTGGTGGATAGGTTAGTCAGTATGTAACATCACCACAACCCGGAAAAGCATTTCTCATTTTCCTTTGCCTTTTATACAAATAAGCATAAGCTCCTTGTTTATGTTTGGCTCATGCAATTAAATATTCCATATGTGTATCTATGTATGTGATGCGTGTAAACATGTTTGTGGGTGCACGCATGCCATAGTGCATGTGGAGGTCAGAGGACCACCTTGCCTCTTATCTTGACACAGGGTCTCTTTGCTCATGGCTGCCTAGTTCCACTGTATACACCAGGTTCACTGACCTGTGACTACCAGAATTCTCCTGTTTCCATCTTATTTTAAGACCCTTGGGATTTTAGATGCATGCTGCTACATGATTATACATGCATACAACTCCAACTTTACATGGGTTCTGGGGATTCAAACTCATGACTCCACGCTCGCACAGCAAGCACTTTACCCACTGAGCATCTTCCCAGCCCTTGCCCGTGTCCTGTATAAGTCCTGCATGGTTATGTAAGCACAGGATGAAGAGCAAGACTATGAAGGGAATCACTTTTAGCCTGAGCTTTCTGCGCAAAGTATTACAAAGCTGCTTAAGCATGTCATGTTGGGGAAGGAGGGAGAAACACACTAACACTAAGGGTCCCAGTGTTGGGGGCACTACCTTATTCTTTTGTTTGTTTTTGTATTTTAAGACAGGGTTTCTCTGTATAGCCCTGGCTGTCCTGGAAATTGCTTTGTAGACCAGGCTGGCCTCAAACTCAGAGATCTGCCTGTTTCTGCCTCTGGAGTGCTGGGATTAAAGGTGTGTGCGCCACCACTGGCTTCTCATTCTTATTAAAACTCTATCTCTTGCTGCCCTTCCAGCAGCCCTCTGAGAAGGTCCTCGTCAAATTCTGCACAGTGTGAAGGCAATGGTATCAGCTGCAGCCTATCCAGGCTGCTCCAGAGCCCAAGGGGTCTCCTTGGTTAGACCACAGTGCTAAGCACATGGAGGTCAGAGAAATGTTCCTCCTGTGTCCTGTTTGCTCCTCAAACAAACCATGTCAGGTTTGTTCTTGTCATGAACAGCAGCGTCACACGCAGAGTATAGTTTAGAATGCCCAAGGGACATGGAGACCACATTAGAATTCAGAAAGGTCTGTCACAGAGTCTACAGAACAAGCATGTTCCCTGGGACCAAGAGGGCCAAATCATACCAGAGAGTAGAGAAAAGGTGAGACACAGGGAGAAGGGCACACCTCAGGAGTATTTACAGCTAGAACTGTCCCACTCGGTAGGTAAATTGCCCTGAAACACATTAAACTGCCCACTTATGAAAAGAGGGCCCCACCCAGAGAGGGAAGTGGCTTTTACATTCGCAGGTTCTTTCCAGTCCCCAGGATTTCTTTGACACCAGTTTCTTCCACTCTAAACATAATTAGATTTCCAGTCTCTGTACGTCTTGGCCATTTTTTGTTTCCTCCCCCATGTTTCTTCTCTAGGTTTCAATCCTCTCATCTGCATAATGGAGGCTTTGCTTGTTGACATTTCTGAGAATTCTCCTGGCTAGGGCTCCCACAATTCCTTGTGCTTTCTGGTTAACTGGTTATGACAAGCTTGCCAGCAGGAAGGCTGCATGCTCTGAGAAGCCACAAACCTTCCTGAGACTCGGTGAACTCGGCTGTCCCCCCCACTTAGGCAGAGAGACCGACAAGGCTCATTTTGATTCAGAAGGTAAGGTGGGAACTAGGCAAATGCACTGAATTAGACACAATTCTAGGACCATATTAAAAATTAAATGCCTCCTAGCAATATATGAGGTTTGCATTTCTAAGAAACTGAGATGAAAGTGCTTTTGCTTCATATAGGTCAACCCATGCTCTCAAGGAAGTTAGCACTGCTAGCTAGGAAGGGTCTTGGAAATTCCTGGTAGCATTTGTCATTGTCACAGTGACTGACAGGTTGTGGGCAGTGTCCAAGGATTCCAGAAAGACTTCAAGGTATTGAGTCATCCTGTCATGGTTTTGTAAATGTGAAAGGCTGTTTTATAGGTGATGTGAAGACAGCCCAGAATCTTGCTCTGTGTCCTATAGAAATAGGGAGAAGTTTTCTGGTTTGAACTGAGTATCACAAAAACAGGACTGGGTAGATAGAGGGGAAAAGTTACATTTCCCCCTTTTTTGGTTCTTGAAATTTTATCTAGTATATTTACTAGTTCAGGAACATCACCTCACTAATGGTAGATCTATCATGCATATAATATCCAGTGATTACATATATAAATAGTTTTAAATATAGAGAATATAGTCATGTATATAAATATAAAGAATAGAGTCAAAAGTAGACAAATAGTAAATAGAGGGAGAAACTGTGGTGCCTGATCACGTATTACCTTACTTTTCTTATATCCAAATCAGCCAGGGAGCCCCCTCATCATGTCACATGGTATAGTGGTGTGAACTCATTGATGTTTAGATCATTCATTTATAAAGAACGTTTTCTCACATGTGTGCTCTAGAGGGCATACAGGGAGATGTTTTGTTTGCTTGCTTGCTTGGGTTTTGTAACTATATCTTCAGGTTACTTATACGTCATTCTAGGATAGCAAAGAGAATGGCACGATTCGTCTCTAGTGCTGTTTGAGACAGAGTCTCACTGTGTAACTCAGGCTGGTCTCAAACTCCTGATCCTCCTGCTTCCATCTCTTAAGTACTGGGGTCACAGGCACTCACGAGCCACAATTCATATTAAGAAAAAATGGTAAAGAGAAAGCACATGACACTCGTGTAGCAATGAGCATCCATTAAAAAAAAGAGAAGGAATCTAAGACTTATTGGAGAATTGGCCAATTCTACAGCTGGGACAGGAAAAGACAGGAGGGACTCGGACTCTTAGAGTCATGTGACATGGTGCACAAAGAATGTCAGGGCTATTAAAAGGCCTCAGGGTTCTGCTAGCCAAAGCTTGGTTAATTTAAGCATTCAAATAAATGATAGTAAAGGATTATAACTCGATGAACAAGAGTGCACCAGTTCATACTAACATGCATGTGTATACACAGCAATAAGGAAGTGAGAAAGCCAAGTTCACCTGTGAATCAAAACATCACCAGTCAATCGAACAAGGGCTGATGGCATTATATGATAAGCACTTGGCAATCATCATCACCATAACAGAGGCTGGCAAGGACTATTAATAAAGGTTAAAGCTAGAAGGGAGAAGGTGGTGAAGAACCTTCCCAAGACACTTACTGATTAGAAAGGGGGAACAGTCTTTGCCTTGGAAACGTGGCACACATCATCTCAACCAATGGCTAATGTTAACACCCCAACAATCGACACGTGGACACCAGGTACTTGCAGATGTGATGCGATACCCCCAAGCAATACACAGCCTGGCTTCTGCTATGTATTCTAAATCCAGTAGTGAGGAAACCTCAGACAATCCTAGACTGACAAGCAGTCACCTCATCAGAATGCCAGTCAATGGACACAGACTGTAAAGTTCCTCCAGGAGAAGGAGCCTAAATGACACACACCTGGGAGATGCCTGTGATCTAGAACTTTCTTTACTATACACGACTCAGACAATTATGAAAAAACCTGAATAGAAAGCAATAAACAGGGAAAGAAGCAACCAACAGAATTGTAGAGAATATTTTCAAGCCACATATACAATAAGGAGCAATATCTCAAGGAGATGAGGAACACAAACCACTCAAATGCATCTGCGCAAGCATGAGAGCCTGAGTTTGGATTCCTAGCACCCACATAAAAGTCAGGTGTGGGGGCTGGAGAGATGGCTGAGTGGTTGAGAGCTTGGCTGTCTGCTGTGGGACGATGCTCTTGCACACTGTAGACATGTGTCACTCATGTTAGTTTAGTAACACACTGATTGGGCCAGTAGCCAAGCAGAAAGTACAGGTGGGGTGACCAGACTAGGAGAACTCTGGGAGGAGGAAAGGCAGAGACACAGTCACCAACCAGATGCAGAGGAAGCAAGACGAGAATGTCTTACTGAGAAAAGGTACCAAGCCACATGGCTAAACATAGACAAGAATTATGGGTTAATTTAAGTTGTAAGAACTAGTTAATAATAAGCCTGAGCTAATAGGCCAAACAGTTTACAATTAATATAAGCCTCTTGTTTCTTTGGGACTGAATGGCTGCAGGACCAGGTAGGACAAAAACTTCTGTCTACAAATGGCACCCAAATGTTTGGCAAGAATTTCCACATAAAGCCTGAGAAAGCATAAAAAAAGGATTTTAGACAGATAAAAACAGAGTCAAGCACAGCTTTTTGGTAACCATTTTTACTCCAGTCGGCTCTGTTGGTAGCAAGAAGAGGCACGGCTCCTATAAGAGAGGCTTCCTGACTCAGTATTAGCAGCAAAAACTGCATGGAAGCTCTTTTAATATGCCACCAAATACTTAAATTGTGTTTATGAGCAGCCAATGGCAAGCTTCTTGGTGGTGACATGGACCTAGAAACTCCATCAAGTTGTGGCAATAAACATGGCTCCCACCAATACTTCCACCATGAAGCTAGACTCTCGGGAAACCAAGAAATGGGCAGAGCTAGCGACCAAAGCTTCTGCTTTAATCCTAGCCATGCTGCTTAGCAGATTAAAGACTCATGTGTTCAGAAAAAAAATAGAGATTTATAGTAAAAATAGATTCAGGTGGAAAAAACCTCTAAACAGTTTATATTGTGTTTAAAAATATACATAGGCTTGGGAGAGAAAAGAAAAAGGATAGAGAAAGTCTATTTAAAGAAATAGAGTAATGGAAAATACACAGAGAGTCTGTATGTGATTGTGTTGTCTTTGAATTGTTTGATTGCTGAGGAATGAGAAACAGCTGCTAGAAGACATTTGATTATAAATGCTGATGGATTAAACCAACTTATATTTTAAAAATATCTTGACTTCAAAATTTAAGTCAAAAGATATGTTACTTTGGAAAAGAGGTTCTGTAGAAGTTAGCTCGATTTGGGAAATAACCAGGCTAGCTAAAAGATAAAACAATTATATTTTTAATTATTATGAGGGAAAAACTCATAAAACAGGAACGAGAAGTCCAAGCTCAGCTGTGTGGTGAGGGAACCAAAGAGAAAGAGAGAGAGAGAGAGAGAGAGAGAGAGAGAGAGAGAGAGAGAGTGCCTGGGCCATGCGCCTGTTTTTCTCCAGGTCCCAGAAAGCCACACCCTAACTTGGTCCCACCTCTTAAAGATAATTGGTTTAACAAAGCATCCCCATCAAGGTTTTGCTTTTATTTCCACAGGAAATGAAAAGCTGTAGATTCATTCTGGGTTAAGAAAAATCAGTTTGATCAAGGAAAACCCCCTAAAAAAATTTCTAATAGGAGCAGATGGCCCAGAATATTCAATGTCTCAGAGTGCTCTGTTACAGTTTCCTCTGAGTTCTACATCTATAACAGCTTCAAGGTGACAGGTTGAGATGATCCAGCCTCTCAGAATACTCAAGTCAGGATTTGACCATAATTCTAAATTTTCTTAGGGTTCCCCAAAGATTACCAGTGCTCCCAATCAGCAGGAACTAGCCTAGAAAACTATGCCCACATTTCCAAAAAAAGATTATAGATGTTTGTCTTTGTTTAGAGTGTTGGTTACAAGTTGTTATAGATAACTGCTGGAGACCAGCTTAAACAAAAATACTACTTACCAGGGTAGGGGCATGGGGATTAGAAAAGTTAGTAAAGAATATGAAGACATGAGTGAAAATAATAAAACAGAAGCATAGGACAGTATCAGGAGGGAGTTCCAGTGAATACTGAAATCACCTGCATTTAATTTCCATTTGCTTAAATACCCCAACCCCAAAAAGTAAGAGTACGATAAAAAACTGCATTACCATGATACAAGGAAATGAACATACCAGTTGAAGGCTGTGGGCTACATTATTAGTTAAATATTCTGTTGCTAAATCAAGTAACTCTCACACCCTAAAACAAAATATTCTGTAGGCAAACTACTCCCTGTGTGAAATCTATTGTTATCTCCCTAAAGGAGTAGGAACTTAGTAGGATCCTTAGACTTGTTTAGGCAAGAAACATATCTACTTCTCTAGTTCTGAAATATGAGGTCTGGATATTAGCTACACCTGTTGACAATAACCTTGAGAGAGCAGAACTTTCTGATCTAAATCTAGGTGGAACCTTTGTTTGAGGTAGAAACAGACAATAACCTTCAAGGAATAAAAATAGGTTCCAACTCTCTGACCTATGGTCAAGATGGAAATAGGCTCACATTTTTGGGCCTCCACAGATAATGGTCAGGAAAAAAGCTAAACGCAGGAGAGTTTAGCTTCTTGGGTTCTTGTTTTAAAAAGAAAAAAAGGGGAAATGCTGTAGGATAATGCTTTTGTACATTGTAAAGATTTGTCACTCATATTGGTTTAATAAAACACTGATTGGCCAGTAGCCAGGCAGGAAGTATAGGCGGGGCGACCAGACTAGGAGAATTCTGGGAGGAGGAAAGGCAGAGACACAGTCACCAGCTGGACGCAGAGGAAGCAAGACGAGAAAAGGTACCAAGCCACATGGCAAAACACAGGTAAGAATTATGGGTTAGCTTAAGTTGTGAGAGCTAGTTAGTAATAAGTCTGAGCAATAGGTCAAATAGTTTATAATTAATATAGCCTCTGTGTGTGTTTTTGGACTGAATGGCCGCAGGACCAGGTGGAACAGAATTTTGTCCTTCCAGAGGACCTGGGTTCAATTACCAGCACCCACATGGAAGCTCACAACTTTCTGTAGTTTCAGTTCCAGGGAATCTGACAGCCTCACACAGACATACATGCAGGCAAAATGCTAATGTACATAAAATAAAAATAAACTTTTTAAAAACCAGGTATGATGGCACTTGTCTGTAAAACTGGTACTGGGAAGGCAAGAGTAGGGATCCCAGGGATTGCTAGTGAACAATCTACCTAAAATGGCATTAAGGTTCAGTGAGAGACTGAAGAATTAAGATGGGGGAGTGGTTGAGAAAGACATCTATCCAAAGTGTGCACCGGCAGGACAACAGCAGGACAAGCAGCACAACATACAAAGCGCAAATGCAGTGAAATGGTAAGGAACTGAACAGATATTTCCCAAAAGAAGATATGCAAAGTATTAACAGGTATGAGGGGAAATGCTCGTTATCACTAACCACCAAAGAAGTGCGAGCTAAAATCTGTATCATCGCACACTTGTCAGAATGGCTGTTACCATAGCAATGGAAAACAAACACTACTAAGAATGTGGGGGAGAAACCTTTGCATATGGCCCCTGTGGAAAACAACATAATCAAAATTTTTATGGTTCCTCAAAAAGTTATAAATGTGATCTAACAGTTTGTTTACTACGTATACATCAAAAGGAAGTGGAGTTAGCGTCCTGAAGAGCTGCCCACACACACTAGTCAAGACAGATTATTCAAGCATATACCAATAGATGAGGGGCACATAAGAAATGCAGTACACATCCATAATGGAGTATATTCAGTCTTTAAAAAGAGAGAAGGCCTGCAACTTAAAACAGTATGAATAAATCTGTGGGGCATGATATTCAGTGAAATGAGCCAAGTGGAGGAAGAGAAGGTCACGTGGTCTCATGTGTACACTAAAAGGGCTGATGTTCTAGAACAGAGGATAGGTTAGTGGTTAGTAGGGCTGGCTGGGTGGGGTTGGGGAAATGCTCGACAAAGGACATTAAATTAGATCAGAGTACATTCAAAAGGTTTCTTTCACAACATGGTGATGGTTATAGTTTGGATCTGTGTGGTGAAGGCTTGGCACAGCTGGTAGTGCTATAGGGAGACAGTCGTATTCTAGTGCACATGGAAAGAGGTTAGCTCATTAGGGTCGGGCTTCTGAAGGGGATAGTGGGACCCTGTCTCTCTCTGCTTCCTAGCCACCATGAAGGAACAATTTCTTCCATCATGTACTTCTGCCAAGACGGTCTACCTCACCACAGGCCCAATGCAATGGGACCAACCAAAGCTGGACCAGGACTTCAGCAAGTGTGGTCAAACCCAGTGTCTTAGGGCTACCGTTGTTGTGGTGAACACCAGGACCAGAAGCAACATGGAGAGGAAAGGGGTATTTGGTTCACATGCCCTAGGTTGCAGTCCTCTGAGGGACGCCAAGACAGGAACTCAAATTGGATGGGAACCTGGAGACAGGAGCTGATGGACAGGCCATGGAGGCTTGTTCAGCCTGTTCTCTTATAGCACCAAGGACAACCAACCTGGGGATAGCTCCACCCGCCATGGATTGGCCCTTCCTACATCAATCACTCACTAAGAAAATGGACAGCCTGATCCTATGAAAGCATTTCCTCAATTGAGGTTCCCTCCTTTCAGGCGACTTTAGCTTCTGTTGTGTTCACATAAAACTCGTCAGCACCGTCAATCTTCCCCTTCTCAGTTATCTCGCTTTTCCTCACAGGATGGAAAACACGCCTGTGACAACAGCGAAGGCTCATGTGTCGACTCTGAAGGTTACTGAAAGTAAGATTTTTCTGTATGTATATGTGTCTGTATGTGCATGTGGGCACAGTGTCTGTGGAAGACAGAAGAGGCCATCAGATCCCCTAGGGATGGAGCGACGGGCAGTTGTGAGCCTCCTGAAGTGGGTGCTGAGAACTGTACAGGTCCTCTGCAGGAGCAGTGCCCACTGCTGCTGAGCCGGCTCTCTAGCCCAAGAGGGCGGATTTCCAGTGTTCTCCCCACAGAAGAGTGGTATGTATATGAGCTAATCCACATAACTGACATGTAATTATTTCACCATTGTATAATCTACACATGTGCTAAACATAATAAACATATAATTTTATCAATTGATAAAAAGTGCATTAAAATATATTAGTGGCTTTACTTCATTGAATTTTGGGGGGGTCACCTTTTTTACTTTGTGTTTTCTACAGTACTGGGGATCAACTCAGGCCTCACATGTGCTAGGTAAGTGCTCTACCACTGAACTGGGCCCCAAGCCTCATAATTAACCTTTTGCTGTGAAGATTTAAAAACACATGACTTCTGGTGTCTCTGGTAGGACATGGTTCAAAGCATGGTCTGTCACCCATTGGCTGCTCAATATCAGCTACGTACCCAGAGTAAACTGCTGTCTTTGGCATGTGTCTAGAACTCTCCAAGGCTCTGTTTTTCATTTATATAATGGTGGTGATAGGTGTTATGTAGTTCACAGGTTTAATGGAAGAAGTAAATAGAAAACACGCACATTGTACAGTCATGGCTTGCGGTGAGAGTGTGAGCTCTGCATGCATAAATAACTGGTGTCCATTTTCTCCTTAGTTACTTAAGACAGGATCTTGCTATATAGCTTGGGCTGGCCTCAAAGGCTGGGGTTACAGGTCTGCACCACCATCTCTGGTGTGTTTCTTATGATAACCAAAGTAAATGGATAAAACTAATTGTAATAAAATGGAATAAATTGTGACTACAATTACATTGTGGACAGTGTTTGATTGTGAAAGAAAAAAATGCCCATATATGTGGGAGATGCACCCAGAAATGTTTGAGGAATGTGCATATAACCCACTGTCAAAAAGGGGGGGGGGAACAGGGTAAATATGTTGACAGAGTGACCTTCGGGGATGAGTGAGGGTTTGTAGAAATTATTGTATTATTCTTAGAGTTTTTCTGTGAGTCTGAAATTACATCTAAATGAAAAGTTAAGGGGCTGAGGACACAGTTCCACAGGTAAGACTACTTGCTGTGTGAGCATGAGGACCTGTCTATGGATCTCTAGCACCCATGAAGCCAGGCATAGCTGCACATGCTACCCAGCACTCAGGTGGGGCTGGAGATGGGAGGGTTGCTGGGCTCAGTGGCTGGCAGGCCTAGCCAGAAACAGAGCGCTCCAGTTTCAGGAGAGACCCTGCCTCAAAGGAATAAGGTGGAGAGTGACAGAGCGGGACACCAGCATCCTCCTTTCCTTCTGCTTGTGAACACATGTACCTACGCACATGTATATAACACACATGCACATACACGCACACACATGCACACACATGTATACACACGCACACACACTTGCACACATACACATGGGCACACATGCACACACTCACACACATGCACTCACATGTCACACACATGCACTCACACACATACACACATGCATGTATGCACACATGCACACACATACACACACTCACACACACACTCACATACACACATGCATACACATGCCACACACACACATGCACACACATGCCACACACACGCACACACATATGCACACAGAGAAGTTAAGGAGAAGATGGAAAGGTGGAGTTAAGACAGAGCATAGAGAATGTTGTCACAGATTCAGCCTATCCAAACAAAGGCTTCGTTCACCTTCTCACCCCTCTAGGAAAGATACATGGATTCTTTTTTCAGAGGGCGGGGGAGGGGATGCATGAGCGGGTGAGGGAAAAGGACCAGAGGCACCTGCCACTGTAAGTCCAGGACTCCAATTGTGTCACCAATTCTAACTGCATTTCGCTTTCATAAAAACCATCCAAGGTGCAATCATATGGAGAAGCTTTGAACGAGAAACCACCGGAGCCTTCACTTCTCTGGAGACAAGCAGAGAAACCATGGGGTAATTTTCATAACAGCCACTAAAGTCAAGGCTGGCTCCACTATTTTCCTGCAGAACATTAGATGTCTCTGCTAAGTGACTCAGATGGCATCACCAAGATTTTCTTCTTTTCCAAAATGAGACAAAGGGCTACAAATTGAAGGGGAAAGATGACCTTTACTTGCTTGGGGAAGCATGGTTTCCTTGACCTATAAAATAGTCTTCCCGGAAAAAAAAATACCTGTTATCTCTCTCACTTTTCCTCTCTGAAAGCTTGAGAGAGAGAGAGAGAGAGGAGAGAGGGAGGGAGGGAGGGAGAGGGAGACTAAAGCAGGGTCTGGAACCGCATGTCCATCCCCGCACCTCTCAGAACAGAGCAGCGCTGTAAAGTAGCATGGTTCTAAGAGCTGTGATTTAAAACACTGACTCTGTCTGGGGAAACTGGGCTTTAGAATGTGTAACAATAAAGCGTCTTCAATTACAAGTGTTATTCTATTGGGCTGTCGGAGCTGGGGGCCTGTCTCAGGACAAGGTGTAGGTCTCAACACAGCTAAGTCAAAACAGGGTGCAGTTTGGTCAAAATGTAGTACTTGCTCTTTCTCACTCTTAAGTGATGTGATCAAGAAATTAAGGTAATTTCTCTCAAGGTAATAAATCCATTTCTATACCCCCCCAAAGTCACAAATACCCAAAATTTAACATTAACTTTAAAAATTGTATTTATCTATTCAATGTATGTGGACTCCCTTCCTCCCTCCCTCTTCCCCCACCCCCTGTGTGTGTATTACTTGTGTGACTGAGGAGGCCAGAACACCAGAGTCGCTGGGACTAGAATTACTGCTCACAGCCCTATTGGTGCTGGGAACTAAACCAGGGTCCTCTGGAAGAGCAGCCAGTGGTCTAACCACTGAGCTAAGCCTTGGAAGCATTCCAGGCCTAGAAGCATTCTAGGCTTAGATTTCCATCTAACACTTCACTCATTTTCTGCACGTCGAAGCATCCTCCTTACATCCCTTATTGGAGACACAGCTTCCTAGAGACCCCAGGTTAGCAGAGACTGCAGAACAGGGAGCACTTCCTGTGGGGCATTCGGCATGATTCACATTGCAGCCCTGTGACACGGGTGGAGCAAACTGAGGCTTAGACTGACTGATACCTGAGTGCACACGTAGAAAAGAAAGAAGAAAGGCTCTCAACCTAGGTCTACATCAGCACCTAGCCTTGGACTCTTAACAGAGAATTCTGAAAACACAGTGGTTGGGGATGTATGGGGTCTTATTACTGAGAAAGAATGCAGAGTTGGGACCCAGAGAACAGAGTAGTCAAGTCAGGGCTAAGATGACAGCAGAGTCAGGGATGAAGGAGGGGTGGCACCATAAAAGGCCTTTATAGCCTGATGACATCAACTTCAACACAAAAAAGATTAGGATCTGGGAAGGAGAGAGTGTGGGAGGGGTAATCCTAGGAGAAGGACCCAGGAGAGAAGAGGGTGAAGCTTTGGAAGTAGAAGTCTTTCTGAATGGCCTTTGGAGGAGCTATGGGAAGGACATATGTGTTCTTCGCAGTCAGTCACACGGGATACCTGACCCCAATTGCTGTCCCAGAAGCAGGTGTGAGAACCCTCCATCTACAGCGCTCCTGCAGCCCTCACCATCAGCCAGGGCTCTGCAAGCTCCAGGCTGCAGACTCTACCATTAACAAGATAACTGATTACCTGAGGTCCTGTGTGCCCAGCTTACAGCAGTAATTTGCATAGATGTTAGTGCCAGCAGGAAGCTTTGTCAAAGTCGGAATCCACAGGGCTACAGATCAGAATGCAGGCATCTTAGTGATGCTCTCTTCAGGAGCCTTTAGGGACAGTGAAACTAGGTGAGGGGTTTGTCCAATATCCCACAGTCGGTGAAGACATAGAGTGAACTTGAACCCTGGTCCCTTGACTCTGGCTCACTGCTTTATTGAGCTCTTTACAGATTTTCTCATTTATCTCCTCTGAGCCATTCATCACCAGTCTCAGGTTTCCATTGCTGTGACAAAGCACCACGACCAAAAGTTTATTTCATTTTACAGCCTGAAGTGCATCATCCGGGGGAGTCAGAGAGCCACCCGCTCCTCCTGGCTTGCTCAGCCTACTTTTTTATGCCCCTCAGGACCCTAGGGGAGGCACCACATCAATCATTAATCAAAACAATGCCCCACAGATTTGCTGACAAACCAATCTTCAGGAGGCTCCCTCCTCTCTGAAGGCTCGAGCTTGTGTCAAGTTCATATAGGACTAGCCAGCACACTCAGCGACCTCCACTGGAAGCACCCACACCTTGGGTGCTGGGTATTTTACATGTATGCTCTTGTATGTGTAAATGTCTGCTGAGACTAAAGGAAATCATTCCTGATTGTGTTCCAGAATATGTTCAAATCCTGGCCGCAAGTCATCAGAAGCCATGAGGATCTGGGAAGTTACTCCACATTTGGAACCTCAGCTTCAGAACATGGACTCACAGAAAGGCAATGGGATCAGAACCTCAACTTCTCAAGAAAAAGAAAAGATGGATGGATGGATGGATGATCACCTTTTTGCACAGAAACCCAAGTTTGTTTGGTAGCCCTGACACTTGGCGGATCTCAGGAAGTGTGTGCCCAGCACACGGGGCTGCATGAGTACACTGGAAGCCACACAGCCTGTTTACCAGAGCACGCGCCTGCCACGCGCATCATCTGCAAGTGGCAGATGACGGGAGCAGCCAATGCTGAACGAGGATAAAACAGGCCATGTGCATGAAAAGCCCCCAGTAGGCAGCACGGAGTGACACAGGTGCCAGCTGTCACTTGGGCTAATGCGTGGGACCTAGGCAGACCTTCTCAGGTCCAAAGAGGCGCAGCAATTTGAGCTGGAGATGATATCATCATCCTAGGAAATGCACCAGCTGGTAAGCAAGGGATGCAAGGACAGCATTAACCATCTCAGCAGGGGGCGACAACCTATTTTTGGAGATAAAAAAGGAGAACTTGAAGCAGATGGGGATGAAGTCATGCCTTTGAATCCTCCGACTCCTCTGATATCTGGATTCCCCTCACTTCTGTCTCCAGTCCTTTGCTCACTCGGCACCACTGCCATGAGCCTAGGCCTCAAAAACAGACAACATCCCATTCTCCAGATCTGCTCTGCCCCTTGCTGGAGATAGGAAAGAGTCACGTGGCCAGGATGGGACAACAACTGGAAAGGTTGACCAGTGAGTGACCTGGGCCTCTCACTACATGGCATTACTTAGGTAAGTCTCCTGTGGCCCAAGTCCTATGTTCCTGGAAGACAGGTCAAGTCATGCTGATCAGAGAGGCCAATGTCCCTCCCAAGAGATAAACCCTTTCAGTTCAATTAGGCAGATGTAGTAGAGCATCTGCTTTGTGCAGGCGATCAGTAAGACCAATCAGACTTTACAGGAGAGAGAGGGAAGAAAATGCAGTAATAACCCCAAGTACTACAACAAAAGCAGCCCAGTGGTATTGGGATCCAACCCAGATGTGGGCAGCACAGAAGGCTTTGTGGAGAAAGAAAATGCTAGGTAGGAGCTTAAGGAATTATCAGAATGAAGGCAGGTGTAGAGGCACACACCTGTCATCCCAACACCTGGTTATTGGAAGGAGGAGGATCAAGAGCCATCTTCAGTTACCTAACAAACTCGGGGCTAGCCCTCTTCATGAGACCTTGTCTCAAAACAACAGCAAAAAGGTAGAAAGACAGGCAGACAGAATAGTTAACATCAGGAAATAAGACAGCGTTGGATGCTGGAAGAGAAACAAAAGACGAAACCATGAGCTCTCAGCAAAAACATGGCACAAAGAGAGATTAAGAGGCTGATGCCGCAAAACCAAGTATGGTGCTAGAGAAATAGCTCAGTTATTAAAGTGCTCAACTTACAAACAGGAGGACTTCAATTTGACCCCCTAGAATCCCTTAAAAAAAAGATGGGCATAGGGGACCCACATGACAGATAACATCAGCACCAGGGAGGCAGAGACAGATGGGTCACTGGAGCTTGCTGCCAGTCTGACATGCTTGGTCAGAGAGAGACTCCACCCCACAGACCACAGTGGGTGCACCTGAGGAATGACGCTGAGGTTGTCCTCTGGCTTGCACATGCATGTTCACACCTGCGCGCGCGCGTGCACACACACACACACACACACACACACACACACACAGACGAACAACAAGTCACAGAGTATGGAAGGAGGGGTTGAGGCTGTGTGAAGTGAGGCTGCAGAGGACTCTCTAGGCAAGTCAAAGAGCTTAAACTGTATCTTTTGAACAAATTATTGGTGCCCCCAATCCAGGCAGACCAGCATACTGTCTCCATGACACTTCCAGTTACACTCGTTGCCTGTGGGAAAGCATCCTGACAAAAAGCAACAAGCAGGAGGGAGGGTATTTCGAACTCACAATTCCAGGTTATATTCCAGCACTGCAGGGCTGGTCACAGAACGCCCAAAGTCAAGGGCAGAGGGAAACAAACGGATACGAGGCCCTTGCTCACTGGTGCCCAGCTTTTTCCTCTCTTGTACAGTTCAGCATCTCCAAGCCCGGGGAATGGTGCTGCCCACAGTGGGCTGGGTGCTCCCACATCAATGAAGATAATAAAGACAGTTCCCAACTAGCATGCCCACAGGTCCACCCAATGTAGACAGAGGACAGCCTGCTGTAAACAGTCTTTCACTGAGACTCTTTTTGGGTGAGTCTTGTCAAGCTAGCAATTAAAGTTAACTGTCCAAGACAACCATGCAATAACTAAGTCACCAGAGGGCTATTGGGTAGAGAAAAAGGTATGACTCACGGATTGTAGTTTTTTCCCCTTTCTTCCCTGCTTTTGTTCTGACCCATTTAGACTTCACTTTTCCCGTTTTAAACCCAGCAGAGAACATTGTCCAACAATGCACTTGACTCCACCCTGAGGTGCTAAATCATAAGAGCTAACTTAGGGCGGCAACTGCAGGGGAAACGGAGCACTCATGCTCAATGGATCCCAACAAGAAGCTGTAAGACATTACTGAGCAGGTTTTTGGCTTTATTCACTAAAAGTTAAAAAAAAAAAATCTTTGCTGAGAAATACAAACTCTTTCACCATAATAAATGCTGTTTTGATAACAAAACTGTACTTTTCTCAAATACCCAGATGGAAGACCATATGCAAAAAAAAAAAGCTTCAAGGAATTTTTTGATTGGCCATCTGCTAAAATTGGAAAGCAACAAGCCTAGAATTTTCTCTCCACTGAGAAGCCTGCTTGCTTCCACCTGGCGCCACCTGCTGCTTGCATTTAGGTAAGGACTTTGCTCACAGGCAGCAGAGAAACTGCGTCTACCCTGCATGGATGAAATGCACTCACTACTAATCCATGCAATAAATCACAAAGCTCCAGATTTCTTTAACATTTTACAATGACTCACACCTCATCTACACACGCACACACACGCACACCAATACACACAGAGACAGAGACAGAGAGGCACTCACTGCAGAGGCACTCACTGCAGAGGCACGGTGTCCCACGTCTGATAAAGTTTTCCATTTGGCTTTGCCTGATACAGGTCATGTCACAGTTCAGCATAGAGACGACCCACCGACCTGAGGAAAATGCCGGCACCCCGCTCTGAGGCGCTCTGTTCCTTTAGTGTTCTTTGTGAAACAACGAGAAATACGGGAAGCACTACGCCAAGCTAGGGTCTCTCACGTAATGAGATGTGATGTAGCACTGGCCTGAAAAGATGTTGAACGGACAGGGTGGGGGTAAAGGCAAGCTAACGAAGAGCCATGATTACTATAACCCAATGTTTTCAGGGAAAATCTGTATCTGCTTCAACATGGATGTGTTTGTGCACAGGGAAAGGCTGAAAGGGTACACACTAAACTGCTGATTTCTAATAAGTGAGAACTCGTCTATGGCCATACCACCCTCATCTCACCTAATAAATGGAGACTTTGTTTTGGGTAACAAGGTCTCATTAGATAGCCCTGGCTAGCCTGAAACTCACTATGTAGACCAGACTGACCTCAAACTCACAAAGATCTGTCTGTCTTTACCTCCCAAATCCTGGGATTAAAGGTGTGCCCTGGATTGCTGGAGACGTTTTTAGATTTTTTTTTTACCTCACCTAATCATATTAGTTGAATCCTTAATGTAAAGACATTATTTTCTAGCAAACCAGGGGAGCCAATAAAAATAATGCCACACTTAAAACTCAGGTTTGTAGCCAATAGGAACGTCATTACTAAACAGTCACTGGATTCCCACATGCCTCCTACTTCCCTACCTAGGGGTGTTTTCCTGTTTAGATATTAGTGCTGGATCTTGGAAGCCCGGGTGTCACAGGACTGACAGCCTGTGGTGCTGTGACAGACTGTGCTGAGTCCTCCGGAGGTTATTTAGGCTGTTGGTTTGTGTCCTAAAGGAGCTTGCAGCATGCCCATTTCTTCTCTTTCTGAGTCCCACTGCCACAAGGTGGGCAGGTCTCTACCACGAGTTCCTGCCACGGTGTGCATAAGAAGCCCAAGGCAACAGGGCCAACTCGTCACTGGCTTGGACCTGACGTTTCAAAACTATGAGCCAAAACAACGTTTGATCTCAGCAGGTTGATGGCTTTATGTATTTGATTATAGTGACAGCATACTAATTCACACAGAGATCAAGTTATGAGGCTGGAAGAGGAAGGGAACAGAGACCCCAGAAGAAGAGGATGGCAGGCAAGTCAGGCCCGAGTCAGACGACTACAGATTTTGTCTGTCAGACTATCCCATTCTGAATATTTCAGCTTCAGTCAAACAGGCATTGACATTACAGCCTGCACATGCTAAAACAGGAAGACATTACAGCCTGCACATGCTAAAACAGGAAGACATTACAGCCTGCACATGCTAAAACAGGATGACATTACAGCCTGCACATGCTAAAACAGGAAGACATTACAGCCTGCACATGCTAAAACAGGAATCTACTGGAGCCATCACTTAGCCCAACTTCTGACTTTTACTGCAGAGAAAAGTATCCCCTTATGGACACAACAAAGCCACCAGCACCTGCTCAGTCCCAAGGAGGTCATCTTCCTCCTTCTCCACTTGGCACCGTCTTGGTGCCTCACCAGATCCCAGAAGTATCCCAGCTTCTCCAGCTCCACTATCCCCAAGTCTCCTTGGTGCCACCTGATGAATCTTCCTCACTTCTAACCCTTCTCTCCTCGAGACCCCTGTTTCCATGTCACAGTATAAAGTTCTGTGCTTTTATCTTGCGGTTTGCAGTGGGGAGATTTCCGAGACTGCTATGTAGCCCAGGCTGGCCTTAAACTCTCAGTTCTCCTGTCTTTACCTCTTGGGTACTGAAATGTATGTGTGTGACCATTCCCAGCTCAATCATCAGCACATCCCCCATCCTCTGTCAAGTTTCACTCTTTACCCTCCCCCGCTTGCTCTACACGCCAACAGATAACATGCCCAGGCCCAGTTCTAATGCCTGACCATCACCCTCCCGCCTTCTACTCAAAGCTTCCACGTGGCCTCCCTCGGTTAAGTTCTTTGATCTGATATTCAAGCCTTGAATGGACTTGAATGGTCTTGTATGGACTCTACTCTCAGTTCATCTGCTGTCAAATCCACATCTTCAAAACCCTCCAGCATCAAACAGCTCAGCCGCGCCGGCCATGGCTTTCCTCTGCTCATGTTTCCAGTGCTCATGCTGCTTCAGCATCTGTGCTGCTTAGGCTTTGAACAGACACGTCCCCGTCAGGTCCCTGTATCTGCTGTAGGCCCCACTGGAGGTGGTGTTTGGGGAGGTAGAGGAGCCCTTAGGAAGTCACCATCCAGCTTCCTGCTCCTGCCACCTTGTTTCCCCTGATGCTGTGCCTTCCTTACCATGATGTATCACACAGAATTACAGACCAAAATAAACCCTTTCTCCTCTTAGATGCTTTCGGTCATCGTACTTTTTATCACAGCAGGAAAGCAGCTGCTACGGGCTTTGACTGATGGTAAGCACAGCACTCCAAATCTGATCAGGATGACTTCTGCCGGAGTACTCCTTTATTTTTCAGCCAAATGCAGATCAGTGCGCTACTGTGGATAAATGAAGATCAAAGAAAGTACCGTCCAAAGGGTGTCTGGTGCCCACCAGAATAAGAAACATCAGGATTCATGGACCAGCAGGTAGAGTAAAACATAAAATTCGTTCCTTAATAGAGAGGCTGAACATTTCTCTAGAAAGAAAACCCGCAATCTATTTCTAAGACACTTAACTGGATCGTGTAGCAAAGTTTAAGAATTTGTGTAGGAATACAACAATCTCCAAAACTCAGATTAAAATTTCCTACACCCCACATCCCAGAAAATTTTTATTGCATTTATGTGTGTGTCTGTGTCTGTATGTGTGTCTGTGTGTATGTGTGTCTGTCTGTGTGTATGCCTGTGTGTGTCTGTGTATGTTTGTGTGTCTGTCTATGTGCGTGTCTCTGTGTGTTTGTGTGTGTTTGTGTCTGTCTGTGTGTATGTGTGTGTTTGTGTCTGTCTGTGTGTGTGTGTCTGCGTGTGTCTGTGTGTTTGTGTCTGTCTGCGTGTGTGTCTCTGTGTCTGTGTGTGTTTGTCTGTCTGTTTGTGTGTGTCTCTGTGTCTGTGTGTGTTTGTCTGTCTGTTTGTGTGTGTCTGTGTGTGTGTTTGTGTCTGTCTGCGTGTGTGTCTCTGTGTGTGTGTTTGTGTCTGTCTTTGTGTCTGTGAGTCTGTCTATGTGTGTGTCTGTGTGTGTCTATGTGTGTGTCTGTGTCTGTGTGTGTGTCTGTGTGTCTGTGGGGGCACACATACGTGTGAAGGGCAGAGAACAATTTGCAGGAGTTGGAATTCTTTTTCCATCCATGTGAGTCCCAGAGATCAAATTCAGGTTTGACAAGTTTGGTGACAAGCAGCATTACCTGCTGAGCCATCTCCCCAGCCTAGCATCCCAGAATTCCCTTAAGTGAATGGAACATCAATGAACTATGGGACACCTTCCAATGATCTCATGTATGTGGGATGAATGTGCCAAACAAGAGAGACAGGGAAATAAGTCTGAAGAAGCAACAGATCAGCTACTCTCCACAAATGGGAGTGGCAGGAGGGAGAACACCACCAGAGAAGGAACGCACATGGCAATCCAGGGGCTGAGTCAATCGCAGGAGAAAGGCAGACTCAGAGATGAACTCTGTCCATAGTGAAGAGAGAAAAAGGTGACAAAACATTTTACATCAGAAATAATATAAGCAAAAAACTACAAACAACAAAAACTAGGAGTATGTCTGTTTGTGTCACTTCTGTGCAACATTGTATCATTCTCAAAGGCATGAGAAGAAAGTTAAAGACGACCTTGGTTAAAGGGGGCATGACTCATCTCCATGGGTCATAAGATTCAGTGTCCTTCTTCAGAGATCTGTTCTACTCAAATGATACAAAGACTGAACACGGGCAGTGGTGGTGTACACCTTTAATCCCAGCACTCAGGAGGCAGAGGCAGGTGGATCTCTGTGAGTTCAAGGCCAGCCTGGTCTACAAGAGCTAGTTCCAGGAGAGGCTCAAAAGCTGCAGAGAAACCCTGTATTGGGACAAAAAAAAAAAAAAAGATTGAACACTCTCATTCCAAGTCCCAGTGGTATTTGGGGCAGGAGATACAGAAATTGACAAAAGTCTCAAATGGGAGGGGATTGTAATGCAAACAGGCTATCCATGTTGTCTAAAAGGACCCATCTCCCTGTAAGACACATAGTGACTACAAAGATTAAAATAATCACTCTGCAGTAGAGAAATATAGAAGACATTGTAATAACTAATTTAACCAATACCACCAGGAATATGACACCTCCTGGTATGCTGAACTGAGGAGGTTACAGTATCTTTTTTGTGTTATTTTTGGTTAAAAAAATGTGTAATCTAAATTGGACTGTGAGAGAAATCAGATAAAATCAAATTGAAGCTCCTTCTGAAACAAGAAAAACTGGCAATACCGCTCAAGAGTCAAGGTCATGACATCAAAGACTGCAGAACTGTGAGAGCTCGAGGGAGGCTAGCAGGAAGTGATGACAAACCAAGCAAGGTCTCAGGCTAGACCCCAGGTCAGAGGAGGACTTAGTATATTGCTTCACAGTCATCAGGGGTCATTCCCAATTTCATTAGCTCTGTACAATGTACACTGGGGAGGCTACAAGAAGTGGGTAGGGAATACAGACTCTAAACTAACTTCAGAATATCTTATGAGTCTAAAATCATTTCAAAATACTTTAGAAACTGAGTGCAAAATACAGTTTCAGATAAGTCCTGAGGGAATTTGCTATTACACACACAAAAAAAAAAAAAAAAGAAAAGAAAAGAAAAAAGAAAGAAAGAAAAGAAAAAGTTTGCTGATGGGATCTTGCAGGTCAAATAAAAATAAAAGTAGAGGGAGCCTAGACCTGAAGAAAGAATTCACAGTGATGGGGATAGTAAGTATATGTAGTGTCAAAACTAAATACATTTGTTTCCAGTTTCTTTAAAATAAGCAACTTTCAAAACCTTCTGTAAAGCAAAGGACACAGTCAACAAGACAAAAGGAAACCTACAGAATGGGAAAAGATCTTCACTAACCCCATATCAGACAGAGGTCTGATCTCCAAAATATACAAAGAACTCAAGAATTTGGTCACCAAAAATCACATAATCCAATAAAAAAAAAATGGAGTACAGACCCAAACAGAGAACTCTAAACAGAGGAATCTAAAATGGCTGAAAGACACTTAAGGAAATGTTCAACATTCTTAGTCATCAGAGAAATGCAAATCAAAACAACTCTGAGATTCCATCTTACACCTATAAGAATGGCCAAGATCAAAAACACTGATGACAACTTATGCTGGAGAAGTTGTGGGGAAAAGGGAACACTTCTGCATTGCTGGTGGGAATGCAAGCTGGTACAACCCCTTTGGATGTCAGTGTGGCGATTTCTCAGAAAATTAGGAAACAGCCTTCCTCAAGACCCAACAATATCACTTTTGGGTATATATCCAAAGGATGCTCAATCGTGCCACAAGGACATGTGCTCAACTATGTTCATAGCAGCTTTGTTTGTCATAGCCAGACCTGGAAACAACCTAAATGCCCCTCGACTGAAGAATGGATAAGGAAAATGTGGTACATTTACACAATGGAGTACTACACAGCAGAAAAAAATAACGACAGCTTGAATTTTGCAGGAAAATGGATGGAGCTAGAAAACATCATTTTGAGTGAGGTAACCCAGACACAGAAAGACAATTATCACATGTACTCACTCATAAGTGGTTTTTAAACATAAAGCAAAGAAAACCAGCCTACAAATCACAATCCCAGAGAACCTAGACAACAATGAGGACCCTAAGAGAGACATACATGGACCTAATCTACTTGAGAAGTAGAAAAAAGACAAGATCTCCTGAGTAAATTGGGAGCATGGGGATCTTGGGAGAGGGTTGAAGGGGAGGGGAGAGGCAGGGAGGGGAGCAGAGAAAAATGTAGAGCTTAATAAAAATCAATAAATTTTTAAAAAGCAACTTTCCATTGGCCTGAAGGCACATACCAATGATTTCGGGGGGGGAGAAGTGGGGGAGGGTGGTGGTGAGTTTGAGGCTAGTCCAGACTTTGTGAGACAAACAAGACAAGACAAAGCAGATAACTTTCTGAAGCATAAAAAATAATGATATGCCACAGAATTAGAGTAAAGCATGTTGTAAAAGCATGTAGGTTGAGGATAGAAACAGGCCTGTGCTGTTTTAAGCTGTTTGGATTTTCTTAGGAATATGATAAACAAACCCTGAACTATAGGATTAGGATAAAAACTAGAAACATTTTTAAATGGATATGTTTAATAAACCTAAAGAAGTGACAAAGCAAACTTTTAATTCAATTAATCTAAACAAGACAAATAGAAGATAATTAGCAAAAGTCCAGACCCAAATTCCAAGGCAATGTTGCACACTAAGTGTAAATGGATTACATACAATAATTAAAAGGCACAGACTATCAAGCAAGCTAAAAGACAATAACCTATATGCAGGCTCTCAGCAAAAAGTACTCTTTTAAATGTGGATAGTTTGGAAGTAAAAGAATAGAAAAGTCTATTGTGGAAATACTAAGCCAATAAAAATTGGAAGGTTCCTGTCAGTATCACAGAAAGCAGACTTCAGGACAAAGAAATCATTTTATAAAGGAGTCTGATCATTAAAAGAACATTTCAAAACATATGCAAAGACAGAATTTAAGGAAGAAATAAAATTACAACTGTAGTTGGAAATTTCAGTATCTGGCAGTAAATCAGTATACAAAGATAGAGCACTATGGAGAGCTAACCAGACCTGACATTTATAGAGTGTTACATCAGTCAGGACAGAACACAAATAACTTCAAGTACATATGAAATGTTCACCAAGACAACATATGGGCCACAAGAAAACATTCAATACATTTTAAAAGACTGAAGGAGCAGCAGGAGAAGGCACCTGCTGCCAAGCCTGGCTGGCAGCTTGAGTTCAATTCCTAGGACCCACATAGTAGGAAGAGAGAACCTATTCCCAAAGAGCATTGTCCTCTGCCCTCCACACACACTGAGGCATGTGAGTGCCCAACACTGACACAAACAAAAATGTAATAAAAATTTTAATCATGTTTTATAAAAATTAAAGAGCTTGAGATAATAAAGAATATAATTTCCAACATTAACAAAATAAAATTGAAATCATTAACAGAAAGTATTTAGAAAATATCAAAATAATTGTAAAACTAAGCAAAACATTTATAAATAGCCCATGAGCAACAGAATTCTCAAAGAAAAGCCAAGAGGCTGTGAGCAATAATAAAATGGAAACTAGGAAACTCTCTGAGAGTTACTCAGAGCAGAACACAGGGAGACTTGCTGCATTACCTGCTCAGCTGGGAGGAAACAGTACAATAGAGACCGTGTCTCAGAGCACGGCAGAGAGAAAGCCAGCTATGCCTGCCAGGTGCTCGCTACTGTCACAGGCCTGGTAGAAATAAAGACCCTCTGAACAGACAGATCACTCCATCGGTCCGACTGTTCAAACAATGGACCATCAAAGAAAGGAATTTCCCCAGGAATCTCATTCTGGGAAAGGAAAGACCCAGCCAGTAGGGAGCTTGTCTCTCAGAAGGAGGTGATGCAGCTCCAACAACTTGCCCTTCACCATGCAGCCTGAAAGCGCAGCCCCAGCTGACCATGCTGGCTCAGTGGTGGGCAAGACCACACTTTGACTTGTGCGCATCCTGGGCTGGCTACTTAAACTTTGCTCCCACTTCAGGACCTCGGAGGGGTTGGCTGAATCTCTCTGCCCCACCCCAATGGGGCCACACTGAATAAATGTCAGGGTTTTTTTTTTCTGCTTTCAGTTTTTGATTTGTCTCTTTTACTTGGCTTATTGAGGAGAGGAGAGGTGGCCAGACTGGGGGCAGGCTGTTTAATAACACCACGGTACACGCATGTCTATTACAATTAGGCTCACACTCTCTCTCTCACACACAGAGACAACAGTAATAATTGTCAATATTTGGATAAATTACCAGGCATGGTGGACTACACCTTAGTCCCAGCACTCAGGAGGCAGAGGCAGGTGGAGCTCTGTGAGCTCAAGGCCATCATGGTCTACAAGTGAATTCAGGAAAGCCTGGGCTACACAGTGATACCCTGACTCAGAAGAAGGAGGAGGCTGGAAAGAATGAGAATAAGTCCTTAAATATCACAAAGTACATGAAAATGAAAGAACAAAATCTGAGCATAGTGGCCCATGCGTATAATTCTAGCAAGACCCATCTCAGAAAAAAAAAAAAAAGTTCTAGAAAGAGCTAGAGTTAAGCCATCAGAACATCACAGTGTCATGTATGTAAAAGCCAGTTGTCACTGCTGGTGGGACACGGGGAACTGCTGCTTTAGAACTGCCAGTGAGGAAGCCAGTAACTCACAAGGTCACATGATCCTGAGAGTCCCAAGAGCACAGGCTTAACAGTCCGGGTGGCTTTACCTCATCCCCTACCTGGAAATAAACCCAATGCCCCAAATGCAGGATGGATAAACAAACAGCGGTGTAGTCATCTAACGGAACACTGTCAGCAATACACATACAAGGCCACCCAACACACGTGGAGGCCTCCAAGCACTCCTGGTTCATTTGCTTCTCTGTCCAGCGGGAGGGTTGAGGACGAGAGACCTGAGCACAGGGACACACGCGAGGGCTTCTGGGAACGGATGGTGGGCACGCTCATCTCACTAGATCGTCAGTGCCGCTGGATGGAGTGCTAGCTCCACCAGCTTAATCATTAGACAGAGCTGAAGAGACCAGAAGGGAGAGTGAGCAGAGCCATGGGCGGAAGTGGAAGCACTGCTTTAAAAGTTACCTTTATGAAGCAAGAATTTACACATAATAAATACACCTGACTCAATAAATACACGTCTGCCATCCATCCATCCATCCATCCATCCATCCATCCATCCATCCATCCATCCATCCATCTATGCCAATGCTGGAGACCAAAGCCAGGGTCTCACACAGGGCAAGGTCTCTACTACTGAGCTTCTAGACCCCATGCTTCTCTTTAAGAATGAGCAAGCTGAGGTTTTCCTTTTTCTTTCCTTTCTTTCTTCTTTCTTTTTCTCCCACTCCCTCTCTCTTTCTTTTTCCCAAGACAGGGTTTCTCTGTGCAGCCCTGGCTGTCCTGGAACTCACTCTGTAGACCAGGCTGGCCTCGAATTCACAGAGATCCACCTGCCTCTGTCTCCCAAGGGCTGGAATTAAAGGTGTGCGCCACAACTACTGGTGAGCAAGCTATTTGTGTGTTTGGTAAATCTTAATCTTATTTCAAATTCTAGATTTTTATATTAGACCCAAAAAACAACATTGGGGCATTCAAACTATCTCTAGGCCTCGGTGTTGGCTCTAGATCTAAATCATACTTCTTGATCAGACTTCATAATTTCTCAAAGCCTAAGTCTTCTCATCCATAAATGGGGATAATTCATAAAACCAATGGCATAAAATTACTTTAATGTTAAAGGAATCCTGTTAAACTGCGAGCACAATGCCCAGACAGTAAGACCACTAACATAGCTGACCTGTCCCAGGAGAGCAAGGTTTGTGGCTGTTACCCATAGCCTGTGAGTGTGGCATTGCTCTGCAGAACTTGTCAAAGGTTTGGTCTGAGTCCCACTTCCCCACCACAGCTGCTTCAAACCAGTGGCCAGACTCTGGAGCACCTTCTGGCACAAGCTTAAAAGTGGACACATAGAAGGCTCCCCATGGCATGTTGTTAGGCCTGCACGCTGGTCTTTAAGCAGCCCAACTGTGCTGGTGGCTGGGAGCCCACCCCCAAAATCCCCCTCCCACAGCCCACTCCACTTGTGGGCTCCACACCTGCTCAGTCTTCCTGGTTTGCAGGTTCCCCGACTCCACGATCCAGCCCTAGTAGCTGCCCGGCCGCCCTGCCTGTCCACTCCGCAGGCTGCCTCCACGGCCGCCAACACTCACGGCAGGCAAGCAAGCTGCTCAACTTGCTGGTGCCCCCTTGGCCCAGCTCCCAGTATACAGGACCAGGGCTACAGCTGCAGTCACAAGCATAATTATTCAAGGGCCACAGGCTGGCGTGCCATCTACCTGAGTGACAAAGAGCTGGAACTCGTCGGGCAGAATCCATGAGCGAGGATAGAAGTTGTACTCCTCCGGAAACAGGTTCTGCATGATTCTCAGGGCTCTGCTTAGGGTGATTTTACGCACCATCTCCGTCATGCCTGGAGAGAAGAGAAGCTGTGAGGCTGGACCAGGGTAGGCCACCAGAGATGTTTAAAGCCTCTTGCCTACCACAGTCACGTTCTCAGGCAGCAGAGGCTTGCGGATTAGGAAGCTCTACTAACGTAAGGAGAATTGGTCCATTTATCTCCCTTCACTATAAAAGTGGGAGTGCGAGTTTTTGCCTCCATTTGAGCCTCAAGTCTGAGAATATCCTTTGTCATCTTTGTGGGTAATAAAGTTCTACCTCGCACTTAATGCTGAGCCCTCTATTGCATGGCCAGCACACATCACTTCACGATTCTTCTATCCTAGTGGACTCTGGTGACATCATGAGAAACTTAATTAAGCTGCTTTGTTTTAATCTTTCATGGCGACTAAAGGCATAAGATAGAAAAACACATGCCTTTCCTCTCCCTTCTCCCTTCTCCCACATGGCCCAGCTCAGTCTGATCAAGTTCACTCTGGACTCTCCCCGGTGTCCCTGCCTCTGACTACTCTCTCCCTTTCATCCACATTCAGCCTTCTCCTCCACCATCCCTAGGAGCAGCCATGTCCTTTCCTTTTTGTTTCTGTTTTTCATTCAACAAGGCCCTGCAGTCTCCACACCCCTCAGACTCCAGGCCCCAGAGGCTCTAAGCTTTGCCTCTGTCCTTAAAACAACCTTTCCTCACTTGAGAGCCTCCCTGGCTCTAGAACCCATTGAGACTTGCAGTGACTGATCCACGACTGTTTCCCTCTGCTAAGAAAGTTTGGTTGAATTCTGCAGCTGAGGGTTTTATGTGTTTTTCTGATCTCTGTGTTGGTAACTTTCTCTTGCTCCTTGTAGCCTAGTGGCTACCTGAGCCACAGACAGCTGAGTGGGGCCCCCGTGGAGCTACCCACACCACTTGCTCTCAGCTGGGTGAATGGCATGCTGTGGTCTGTAGCAGGTCAGCTCCTTTTCCTCCAGAATCTCCCCCAGCTGGCAGCCTCGGTTGCATGTGCTCTCTCCAGCACAGCACTTTCATGAAGACTTGCTCATCCCCGAACCAGCACTTGACGCCTGATCACCTGCCGCTCCCACTGACAGAGAAGCCTCTGACTGCCACGTGCCACCTCGCCTTTCAGACCTGGAAACCTGGTAGAAAACTGCTGCCTGCCAGCTAGGAAATGGCACCTTTGGACTTTCTTTCTTTCTTTTCTTTTTTCTTTTCTTTTCTTTTTTTTTTTTTTTTGTGGTTTTTTGAGACAGGGTTTCTCTGTAGCTCTGGAGCCTGTCCTGGAACTAGCTGTTGTAGACCAGGCTGGCCTAGAACTCATGGAGATCCGCCTGCCTCTGCCTCCCAAGTGCTGGGATCAAAGGCGTGCGCCACCACTGCCCGGTGACTTTCTTAAAGCAAAGACAGAGTCAGCTGTGGTGGCTCACTTCTGGATTCCTAGCACTCAGGAGGCAGAGGCAGGAAGATCACAGCAAGCTTGAGGCCAGCCAGGCTGAGGCCAGCCAGGGCTATACGGAGAGTCCTGTTTTTGTTTCAGAAACAAAAACAAAACAAAAAAACCAAAGCAAAGACCTATCTAAATGTTTTAACAAAAATATTAATACATTATTTATGATATAAATGCATTTTGAACAAAGAAAATTACCCATAGAAAAGCAAATAACATCAAATGCAGTACACAGACAAATTCCACTAGGAGTGTCCGAAAGATGCAGGTTTATGCTGTATTTCTAGCACATTCTCTCCCGGAGCATCCACCAGAACCAGAGGATACACCTGTGTGGGAAGTGTGCTTTGGAGTAATCGGGTAAGTGTGAGGCAGGAGAAACCCAGACACGCCAGGAGCCAGAAGTCCATCAACTCTGGCTGGAGTTACCCTTCCCTGCTGGCAGGTTCCCAAGGCTGCTGTGTCAGCACAGACAACTGCTGCGTGCAAAGTGGAAAATTAGGAGTTCCCGTCACGGGCAGGTTGGATATACGATGGAGCACGCTTCTCTCTTTGGAACGAACGTTCTTGTATAAAGCTAGTCCTTATTTTCCTGATGTAGACCCTTAGTTACTCTCTCTCACTCGCAGCCATCAGGGGAGACGGAGTGGAAAGGAAGCGCAGTGCCAGGCTCACCTGTGATTGTGAGTCGTGTGACAGAACTCTGCCTGTGCAGTGTTGTTTGCGTGCAAACGTGCAAACTGTTTCCTCCATGACCTCAAGAAGTCTCTCCCCCCTTTTTTTTAAAAAAAAAAAAGTAGTCTTTTTGTGAGCAGTAAGACAGAAAAAAAAAAAAGAAAGAAAAATATCAGTAGCAAGCCCATTAGAGCAGTGTGCACAGACCCTGGCTGCAAGGCTCTCTGTCGCTCTCACAAAACCCTTTCTCCTCTCTGAGAACAAATTTGACCTTGGGATAACTTCCAGCTCTGTTCCCCTCAAAACCGATAAACGTGGGATATCTGCTGTGTTGGCGAAGAACAGGGCACACGGTTAACACAAACTCAGACTGGTAAGCTGCATGCCAGCAGGCAGGAAGCTGAAGGCCCAGACTTTCCTGAGTGGTGGTCCTGGTGCCTGGGTATGAGCCTTGCAGGGTCCTCAGATGCACAGGAGATGCTGGCTCCTGTGGCCATGGAAGCCAAGACAGATGTGGACCAGAAACAAGTCCCTGGAACTTTCGCAAATACTTTACTAAAAATAAATGTTCTATACTGACTGGCAGCCATGTTGTGCTTCCTACCCTGTCCCCTTCCCAGTGAACCAAGTACTGCCTACGTTAGCAGCCTTGGATGTCTGAGTTAAACCCCCGGTGAACGTGACAAAACTAGCCAGTGTGTAAATATGTATATGGATGTTGGGTTTTCTGAGAAGTGGTGTTTTTGTTATTTGTTTCGGTCTTGAGAGAGGGTCTCATTCCATGTCTTAGGCTAGCCTGCAGCTCACTGTGTTGCCTGGGCTGACCTCCAATGAATGGCTATCTTTCTGTCTCAGTGCTGAGATTACAAGCATGAGCCACCATGTCTGGCTAGCTGAGAGGCCTTTTCTTGAAGATATCGGACAGGATACTAAAAAAAAAGGGCAAATTGGTTCTCCTTTCAATACAAGTTCAGAAGATGAGACACTAGCAGAAGGCAGTCTGCTATGGCAGCTGCACGGTGAGGCTGCACTATGAAAACGGTGACCAAGGCTAAAGCCTGAGAAATTCTGGCTGGAGAGACAACTCAGGGGTGAAGAGCACTGGCTGCTCTTCCAGTTCCAGGGATCTGATGCCCTCTTCTGGCCTTCATAGGCACTGCATGCACACTGTACATAAATATACACATACACACAGGCAAAAGGCCCATGTACATAAAATAAAAAATAAATTAAACTTTGAGAGAAAAATATAAACAAGGGATGGAACGAACTTGGGTGATTTTTTTTGTCCTTTAAAATTATTATATTATAATAGGACATAATATTTACAATATAATGCAGTAACAAAATTAATGTGAGGCCTGTATCTGGAAGCTCAACAAAACACTCCCTTTTCCCCGAGTAGCCCCGCTAACCCTCGCCTCTGTCATCACACGCCTTCAGGAATAGTGATTATAGAGGAGACATGGAGGCTGGGCCCCACACATAGAGGTGATCTTAACCATTTCCTGCCACCACATCCTCATTGCAGGGTAAGTCTAGAGGCTGTGCACAGCTGTGGCACTTAGAGTGGAGACTAGGAGAGCTCACGCTAACGGTGCCTTCAGCTACGATACTTGAAGAGAAAGCAGATGGGGTTTTCATGTCTGACCCGGCTCCCCGCTCGAGAAAGGCTGTACTTCTTCCTTTAGACTCTGTAGTCCCAGCACAGGACCCCCTGTGCTGTATCTCTAACTCAGCAACTTCAAACCATGTTCGTTCGTTTTGTGTATGTTTTCCTATGTGTGTGGTGTGCATGTGTGTGCTGGTGAACATGTGTGCAGAGGGCCAGATGTTAATATCTGGTACCTTCTTCCATCACTCCCCACCTCAGTTCACTTTTGGCCACTCAACCTGGAGCTTGCCCATTCTATTAGCTTGGCTAGCCGCTTTCCCTAAGCATCCTTTGTCTCTGCCCCAGAGAGCTGGGACTATAGGTGGGCATTTGAACTCCAGTCCTCATGCGTGCACAGCAAGCACCTGACCCACAGAAAGCAGGCCTTTAACCTGGAAGGCCAATCTACATCTTCCAAGCCTCAGGCGTGTTAGTTGTCATGATTCCCTGGGGACTTCTTCCCCATGGCAACAGCAGCCAGGCAGAGCATGGGCAGACATTCTCAATTAAGAGTCCTCATGATCTGAAAACATTGTCGTGTTTTTGTGGAAGACTGTATTCTGGACCTAGAAATACTTCTAAAGACCAACAATAACAGCAGATACCTGGAAATTTGTTCACTTGACCGGAGAGTATGTCACTGTCGCGAAATGAAACTCCGTGCCAGTAGATGTCACAAGGCAAGCGCCGGCCAAATGGGAACTAGAAAAAGAGGGGAAAATGTGATTCATAGTAAGAATAAGAGGCACAGCAGCCACACTGGGGCTCAGGATTTACAAATGCCTGTCACTAGGTAAACATCCCACAGTCTAATCTTCAAGGCAAGCAAGTAAGGAAAAGACTCCCACAGGCCGCGTGGCTCAGAGCAGTGGTGGATATACTGTTGTTTGGCGAGCACTGTTTGCTTTAATAAGCCTCATGACTGCCTTATAAAGGATTGTTCCCATTTTACTGATTAAAAACTTAAGGCCAAAAGGAGTCATTTAATACGCCCTAGTTCTTGCAGCTGGTGTGAGTATGGGGGAAGGGTGTGGGGGGGTCCAGGTTTAAACCTAGGACAAAACAACCCAAATCCTAAGTCCATACTTCCCTTTCTCTGAAACTGGCAACTCTCAACCGGGCCCCACAAAGCAGGCAGTCTGCCCCTCTTCCTTTCTCGCTTGTCTCACACACAACTCCCCACAGCACAAGAAGCATCCTTGTCTGCTGAGTCAGTCCCTGGCCTTATTGCAGACGTTTTGAATTCATAAATGAATGGGCCAGGGCATGGTCACCTGACTCAAAATGAGCTAATGAGTGTCTGCCTTCCAGGAATTTGGAAGTCAGAGATGCGAGGCAACCTCTGCTGGCCTCTGGCGCCAGAGCAATGAAAAGACAGACTGAGCAGCTGTAGATGACTGAGTGCGGGAGAGGGGGGGGCAGGTCTGCTGAGTGCGGGGCCAGCCAGGAGAGAAACAGGGAGACTGGGCCCTGTCTTCTGGAGACAGAAACCCTGGATCCCCAGCCTGTCTGCCCCACCTGCCCTTGGGTCCCGAGAACATCTTCCCCGTGTTCTAAGTTCCTCTTTCATACGCGCTCTAGGGTTGCACTAATTTTCAGTCAGAAAACCTCTCACCGAGACCAAAAGGTCTGTCTTTCTGCCACATTCCGCCACCTTAACGCCATTAGCAAATTCCGCCTCTGTGGAAGCGTTCTTTAAAATGTGACTCAGGTGACCTTATTAACGGAGTGTGAAGACTGGCTGGCTCACATTTAGAACTTGCTTCTTAAAAGTCCAAACAAAGAGAGATGGCCATACTTAAATAAAACCATTTGATGTTCCCATTTTGAGACCACACTTCATCAGAATTTCTGTCTGCTCTGAGTTGAGGGCTCCATCCTGATGGAATCACATGACTAAGGAAATGGCGGTAAGGATGCTTCCAGCCATCCCAAGTTAAAACCAAGGCAGCAGCCTCCGGCCCTGTACGTCAGCTACGTGGCTTCCACGTTGGGCCACAGTGAGGCATGTGCTATTACAAGTGCAGGCGTGAACAACTTGTATGCGCAATTTATAGCTTTTTGTTCATTTTCTTTGCTTCCAATGGGTGGCAAGTATTTATTCAGCAGCCATAAATATTTAGAGTTGGAACATACGCTGCCTCCTTCCAGCTGTTAAGTCTAATCTAGACAGGCAAAGACAACATGATGGGGCTCTAAAATGCAAACTGTCCAAGCAACTGGACCGTAATTGGAATGACTTTATTGCCATCATTAGTGACTACCACTGGCTCCTTGCTAGTGTGCTGCCTGATGACATTTCACAACCATGCCATCGTCCTCCAATTCTCAACAAGGTGTAGTGGCTCAAGGTGGGAGGGCTGTCATGAAATTGAGGCCAACCTGGGCTACAAAGTAAGACCTGGTCTTATGAAAAAAAAAAAGCAAATAAACAAACAAAGCACAGACAATGAAAAGAATAAAAAACAAATACTTTTAGTTCTTTAAATTAAAAAAAACCTACATTATTCCAGTAATTATTATGTTCCAGATTCTCCATAAGTGCTAAGAACACAGAACAGCACAATTGCAAACCCCCTCATTCAGAGCTTGAACATATTCAACAGCAAAAAGCTGAAGTCTTAGCTTCTAAGATTGAGAACAAGACAAGGGCATCTGGTTTCAGTTCTTTTTTTTTATTTTTTTATTGATCTTTATTGAGCTCTACATTTTTCTCTGCTCCCCTCCCTGCCTCCCTCTTCTCCTTTCAGCCCTCCCCCAAGGTCCCCATGTTCCCAATTTACTCAGGAGAGTTTGTCATAGCCAGAACCTGGAACCTGATTTCACTTCTGTTCAACATAGGGCTAGCAACATCAGAGTGAAAGAAATTAAGGGCACTCTCACTAGAAATGGAGAAGGAAAACGGTCTCTGCTTGTAGAGAATAGGACCCTATATATAGGGAGCCCTCACCACTGCATGAAAAACTTACACATTGCATAACAAGCTTACACAAAAATCAAGAGACCCATGCTCTAACACCGAAAGGACAAAATACTTCAGACTTAATGTGAGAAGGGAGTAAATGCCTTGTACAGAGAAAACTACAAAATGTTCTTCAAGGAAATTAATGACAGTTCAAATAAAGGGAAAGAAATTCCATTTCACATTGGAAACAACCTTATTTAAGATGTCAATACTAGAAGCCTGCCTTTTCATCTGCGAGGTCCTTGGATCCCCAACACAGCCTACTTCAGGGTGGAGGGGTCCAGAGAGCCAATGGGAAGTGTTCTTGCCACTGGGGCTTCTTTCTACATCCCACCCTGCCCCCAAGCCTGCCTTTTTGTCTGTGAGGTCCTTAGAACCCTGCAAGAGACCCTGCTCCCATGCTGAGGGGATCCAGAGAGGTGAGTAAGTGGTCACATGGCCTGACAGTCCTGGGGGACTGAATCCAGGCGCCCTCCAATTCCCTAAGCTTTTCTGGCCATCCAGTAGGGTGTGTTCCCTGCTGCTGGCTTTCTTTACCCCATTCCACCCTGCTCCCCAAGCCTGCCTTTTCATTTGCAAGGTCCTTTGATTCCCCCAAAACAGCCTGCTTCAGGGCTGAGGGGATCTGAGAGCCTGCTACAGTGCTGAGGGGACCTAAGAGAGGGCAAACCAAGAAAAACTCCAAAGTACACAGACACAACAAACATTGGACCAAGATGCCAAGACTCTGCTGGCCTCATTTGAAGGAAGAAATGGGCAGGCACCAATGCAAGAATTCCTCCAAAATCCTAAAAGGCAACATGGTAACACCAGAATCCAGCGAACACGTAACAAGAAGACTTGAACATCCTAACCCAGAAGAAGTAGAAGAAATTGACCTTAAACGTAACCTTATGAAAATGATGGAGACCCTTAAACAGGAAGTGAAAAACTCCCTTAAAGAAATGGAAGAGAAGACAAACAAAAAGTTAGAAGAAATTAGTAAGTCCCTCAAAGATACCCAAGAAAACCAAGAAAAAGCAATCAAACAGGTAAAGGAAACAGTTCAAGATTTGAAGACCAAAATGGAGGTAATAAAGAAAACAAAAACCGGGGGATGACTGGATATGGAAAATCTGGGTAAACGAACAGGAACTACAGAGAAAGTATAACCAACAGAATACAAGATATAGAAGAAAGAATCTCAGACACTGAAGATACTATAGAGGAAATAGACTCATTGATTAAAGAAAACATCAAATCCAACAAATTCTTAACACAAAACATCCAGAAAATCTGGGACACCATGAAAAGACAAAACCTAAGAATGATAGGGATAGAAGAAGGAGAAGAATTCCAGCTCAAAGGCCCAGAAAATATATTCAACAAAATTATAGAAGAAAACTTTCCCAACCTAAAGAAGGATATACCTATAAAGGTACAAGAAGGTTACAGAACACCAAATAGACTATCTCCTTGCCATATAATAATCAAAACACAAAACATACAGAATAAAGAAAGAATATTAAGAGCCGCAAAGGAAAAAGGTTATGTAACATATAAAGGTAAACCTATCAGAATTACACCTGACTTCTCAATGGAAACCATGAAAGCCAGAAGGTCTTGGATAGATGTGCTGCAACCCTAAAAGACCATGGATACAAGCCCAGACTACTATACCCAGAAAAGCTTTCTTTCACCATTGATGGAGAAAACAAGATATTCCATGACAAAAATGGTTTTAAACAATACATATCCACAAACCCAGCCTTACAGAGAGTACTAGAAGGAAAACCTCAACCCAAGGAAGCCAACACCACCACAATAGCACAGACATCTGATAACTCTCCACCAGCGTAACTCAAAGAAGGGAAACACACAAACACTACCACCAAAAAAATAACTGGAGTTAACAACCACTGGTCATTAATATCAATGGACTCAATGCACAAGTTAAGAGAATGGATACGAAAAAAAGGATCCAACATTCTGCTGTTTACAAGAAACACACCTCAACCTCAAAGACAGACACTACCTCAGAGTAAAGAGTTGGGAAAAGATTTTCCAATCAAACGGACCTAAGAAACAAGAGGGTGTGGCTATCCTAATATCTAACAAAATTGATTTCAAACTAAAATCAATCAGAAGAGATGAAGAAGGACACTTTATACTCATAATAGGAACATTCATCAAGATGAAGTCTCAATCCTGAATATTTATGCCCCTGATATAAAAGCACCCACATATGTAAAAGAAACATTACTAGAACTCAAATCACACATCAAACCCCAGACACTAATAGTAGGAGATTTCAACACTCTTCTCTCACCAACGGACAGGTCAACTAGACAGAAACTTAACAGAGAAATAAGAGAACTAACAGATGTAATGAATCAAATGGACTTAACAGACATATATAGAACATTCCACCCAAACAGGAAAGAATATACCTTCTCAGCACCTCATGGAACCTTCTCGAAAATTGATCACATACTCGATAACAAAGCAAACATCCACAGATACAAAAAAATTGGAGTAACCACCTGTGTCTTATCGGATCACCATGGAGTAAAGCTAGAATTTAACAATACCACCCCCAGAAAGCCTACAAACTCATGGAAACTGAATAGTCAACTACTGAACCACTCCTGGGTCAAGGAAGAAATAAAGAAAGAAATTAAAGTCTTCCTTGAATTCAACGAAAATGAAGACACAATATACCCAAACCTATGGTACACTATGAAAGCAGTGCTCATAGCACTAAGTGCCCACATAAAGAAAACAGAGAAAGCTCACATTAGAGACTTAACAACACACCTGAAAGCTCTAGAAAAAAAAAAGAAGCCGACTCGCCCAGGAGGAGTAGAAGCCTGGGAAATAACCAACCTGAGGGCTGAAATCAACAAAATAGTATAGGGCCCATGGGTCTACCCCTGCTCCTGGGGTTCATCTTGAGGACAGTTTCTGGCCAGCCAGCTAAAACATCATGTTTGTTCCTGTGCTCCCTCTGCCCCGCCTGGTGATTAGCTATAGGGCATTGTTAACTCCACCTTGGGCGTGGTAATTTCCCACCAGCCAGGGGGTATTCCATTGTGCAGCAGCTAGGTATTTGAGGTTTTCCCTAATGTGAATAAATGACATTCCGCTGATCTCCTTTCAAATGACCCAGGTCTCTTGTGTGTTCTTTCAATCTCTAGGCCCTTGCCTGGCTTGTACATGGTACAGTGGCATGCGAACTGTACCGAGAGAGTAACACAGGTGTTACAAAATAGAAACACAGAAAACAATCCAAAGAATCAATAAAACAAAGAGCTGGTTCTTTGAGAAAATCAACAAGATTGACAAACCCCTATCCAAACTAATCAAAATGAAGAGAGAGAACACTCAGATTAACAAGATCAAAAATGAAAAGGGGGACATAACAACAGACACTGAGAAAATTCAGAGAATCATTAGGTCTTACTACAAAAGCCTGTATGCCACAAAATTGGAAAATGTACAAGAAATGGACAGTTTCTTAGATAAATACCATATACCAATATTAAACCAAGACCAGGTGAACAATTTAAATAGACCTATAAGTCGCGAGGAAATAGGAGCTGTCATCAAAAACCTCCCAACCAAAAAAAGCCCAGGGCCAGATGGTTTTAGTGCAGAATCCCACCAGATCTTCCAAGAAGAGCTAATACCTATACTCCTTAATGTGTTCCACATAATAGAAACAGAAGAGTCATTGCCAAACTCTTTTTATGAAGCTACAGTTACCCTGATACCAAAACCACACAAAGACTCAACCAAGAAAGTGAATTATAAACCAATGTCGCTCATGAACAGCGATGCAAAAATTCTCAATAAAAACTGCCAAACCGAATCTAAGAACACATCAAAAAAATCATCCATTATGATCAAGTAGGCTTCATCCCAGAGATGCAGGGCTGGTTCAACATATGAAAATCTATCAATGTAATCCATCATATAAATAAACCATATAATCATTAGATTAGATTTTTAATTAGATTTTAGATTTTTAATTAGATTTTAGATGCCAAAAAAAATCAACACCCCTTTATGATAAAGGTCTTGGAGAGATTAGGGATGCAAGGATCATATCTGAATATAATAAAAGCAATATATAGCAAGCTGACAGCTAACATCAAATTAAATGGAGAGAAACTCAAAGCCATTCCACTAAAATCAGGAACAAGACAAGGCTGTCCACTCTCTCCATATCTCTTCAACATAGTGCTTGAAGTTCTAGCAATAGCAATAAGACAACATAAGGAGATCAAGGGGATTCGAATTGGAAAGGAAGAAGTCAAACTTTTGTTATTTGCAGATGATATGATAGTGTACATAAGCAACCCCAAAAACTCTACTCTACTGGAAAACTCCTACAGCTGATAAATACCTTCAGTGATGTGGCAGGATACAAGTTCAGCTCAAAAAAATCAGTAGCCCTCCTATACACAAAAGATAAAGAAGCAGAGAGGGAAATCAGAGAAACATCACCTTTCATGATAGCCACAAATAGCATAAAGTATTTTAGGGTAACACTAACCAAGGAAGTGAAAGATCTGTTTGACAAGAACTTTAAGTCTTTGAAGAAAGAAATTGAAGAGGATACCAGAAAATGGAAGGATCTCTCATGCTCTTGGATTGGTAGGATCAACATAGTAAAAAAGGCAATTCTACCAAAGGCAATCTATAGATTCAATGCAATCCCCATCAAAATCCCAACAAAATTCTTCATAGACCTTGAGAGAACAATAACTAACTTTATATGGAAAAACAAAAAAAAAACCCAGGATAGCCAGAAAATCCTATAAAATAAAGGAACTTCCAGAGGCATTACCTTCCCTGACATCAAACTCTATTACAGAGCTACAGTAATAAAACAGCTTGTTATTGGCATAAAAACAGAGACATTGACCAATGAAATTGAATTGAAGACCTGGATATTAATCCACAAACCTATGAACACCTGATTTTTGACAAAGAAGCTAAAATTATATAATGGAAGAAAGAAAGCATCTTTAACAAATGGTGCTGGCATAACTGGATGTCAACCTGTTGAAGAATGAAAATAGATCCATATCTATCACCATGCACAAAACTTAAGTCCAAATGGATTAAAGACCTCAATATAAATCTGACCACACCGAACCTGATAGAAGAGAAAGTGGGAAGTAGCCTGCAATACATGGGCACAGAAGACCACTTCCTACGTATAACCCCAAGAGCAACAATGAATAAATGGGACCTCCTGAAACTGAGAAGCTTCTGTAAAGCAAAGGACACAGCCATTAAGACAAAAAGGCAACCTACTAAATGGGAGAAGATCTTCACCAACCCCACATCAGACAAAGGTCTGATCTCCAAAATATATAAAGAACTCAAGAAACTAGACATTAAAATTCTAAATAACCCAATTAAAAAATGGGGTAATGATCTGAACAGAGAATTCTCAACAGAAGAAGTACAAATGGCCAAAAGATACTTAAGGTCATGTTCAACTTCCTTAGTGATCAGGGAAATGCAAATCAAAACAACTTTGAGATACCACCTTACACCTGTCAGAATGGCTAAAATCAAAAACACCAATGATAGCCTATGCTGGAAAGGATGTGGAGTAAGGGGAACACTCATCCATTGCTGGTGAGAATGCAAACTTGTGCAACCACTTTGGAAATCAGTGTGGTGGTTTCTCAGAAAATTGGGAGTCAACCTACCTCAGGATCCAGCAATACCACTCTTGGGAATATGCCCAAGAGATGCCCAATTATACTACAAAAGCATTTGTTCAACTATGTTCATAGCAGCATTATTTTTAATAGCCAGAACCTGGAAACAACCTAGATGCCCCTAAATGGAAGAATGGATAAAGAAAGTGTGGCACATCTACATATTAGAGTACTACTCAGAGGTTAAAAAAAAAAAGACATCTTGAATTCTGCATACAAATGGATGGAAATAGAAAACACTATCCTGAGTGAGATAACCCAGACCCAAAAATATGAATATGGATTCTAGCCATAAACAAAGGACACTGAGCCTATAGTTTGTGATCCTAGAGAAGCTAAGTAATAACGAGAACCCAAAGAAAAACATATATAGATCCTCCTGGAAATTGGATCACCAGGCAAAAGTTGGGAGCATGGGGGTGGGGATAGGGTGGGGAGAAGGGGAGAGGGGGAAAGAGAAGGGAGAAGGGGAGGGTTGGAGAGAGCTTAGGGGAGTGGGATGGTTGAGATGGAGGAAGGACAGATATGGGAGCAGGGAAGGAGATATCTTAACTGAGGGAGCCATTTTGGGGTTGGCAAGAGGCTTGGCTCTGGAGGGGTTCCCAGGAGTCCACGGGGATGACCCCAGCTAGGACCCTGGGTAGTGGAGGAGAAGGTGCCTGAGCTGGCCTTGTCCCGTAGTCAGACTGATGACTATCTTGAATATCAACATAGAACCTTCATCTGGTGATGGATGGAGATAGAGACAGAGACCCACATTGGAGCACTGGACTGAGCTCCCAAGGTCCAATTGAAGAGCAGAAGGAGGGAGAATATGAACAAGGAAGTCAGGACCGCGAGGGGTTAATCCACCCACTGAGACAGTGTGCCTTGGGAGCTCACCAAATCCAGCTTAACTGGGTCTGAAGGAGCATGGGATCAAACTGGACCCTCTGAATGTGGCTGACAATTGGGGCAGACTGAGAAGCCAATGATAATGGCACTGGGATTTGTCTCTACTGCATGTACTGGCTTTTTGGGATCCTATTTGATTTGGATGCATACCTTCCTAAGCCTGGATATAGGGGGAGGGCCTTGAACTTCCCACAGGGTAGAGTACCCTGCCCTCTCTTAGGACTGGAGGGGGAGGGAGGAAGGGTGAGTGGAGAAGTGGGAGGAGGGGAGGAAGTGGAAATTTTGATTGGTATTATTTATAAAGTAATAATAATAAAAAATGTCAATACTATCTAAAATGAGCTATAGATTCTATAGATTCATGGTCTATAACAAAACAGCCATGACTTGGTTTTGGCAAGAAATAGAAAAGATGATCTTCTAACTCAATGGAATTACAAGAATCTCTGGTTGGTCAAAACAATCTTGGAAAGGATAAACACAGTGGGAGACCTCACACTCCTGATGTCAAAGCTGAAACAAAGCTCCATGGTTGTAAAACAAAATACAGCCACATAGATACCAGCTGAACTGGTCAAAACAGGAAACACAATGCCAAATGCTGTCAAGAGTGTGAGGAGTGAGAACACATTCTTTTCTGGAGGAAAACACCTTTAGAAGACAGTGGGCAGTGACTTAGGAGACAAAATAGAGTCTTATCCCATCATCTGGTGATTACACTTCTTGGGGTTTACTCAAGGGAGTTGAAATTATGTCCGCAAAAGACGCTGAACACAAGTATTTATCACTAGCTACAGCTGCAGCAGCAGGTGAGTGACATACTGTGGTACAGACAGGAGACAAGACATTGGTGATAAAGGGCCCTCAGCTTTCTAGTCAGGACGAAACGTAGAGGAACCATTGTGCACACTGTTAAACAAAAGAAGCCAATCCGAAATGGCTCCACAATGCATCATTCCCACCATAAGACATTCTGGAAAAGGCAAAATGACATGGGTGATAAGGCCATCAGTGGAAGGCAGAGGTTGCTGGAGAGGGAGAGGTGAATCACAGAGCACAGAGGGTTTTCAAGACAGTGAAACTTGGCACTCTTATGATGAGCTCATTTCCCAAAGGCCACAGTGTAAACCACCAGGCGTGTTTGTGAACACGTGATCAGAGGAACTCACAAAGAGCACCGCACACTCAAAAGCACACCATCACTGCAAGTTTGTGTTTACACCATGCTGCTTTCTTTATTTTTAATACTTTAGTTTTTTAAGTTTATGTGCATTGATGTTTTGCCTGCAAGTATGTCTGTGTGAGGGTGTCAGATCTTGGAATTACAGACAATTGTGAGCTGCCACGTGGGAATTGAACCTGGGTCCTCTGGAAGAGCAGTCAGTGCTTTTAACTGCTGAGCCATCTCTCTAGCTTCTACACCATGTTTCTTAATGGCTTACTAATGTGTGCTCCACACTGTGTGCTGTATCTCAACCCTCATGACAGTCTCACGAGTAAAGCAATAGCAGCATGAGTCCTGTTTACAGATGAGGACACAACACTTTGCAAGGGTAAATAACTTCCTTCAGGTCAAAGGGCTAGTAAAGGCAGAGTTCAAATCCTGGTCTCCTGGACTCCAAGACCCACACCATGCATGGTGGCATGAACCATGCACGGATAATCTCAGAAGTCAGAGCTCAGGAGGCAGAAGCAGGCAGTTCTCTATGAGTTTAAGGCCATCCTGCTCTACATAGCAAGTTCCAGGCAGCCAAGGATACACATTGAGATGCTGTCTCATAAAATCAAAACAAAATATTAACATGGCTGGTGAGATGGCTCAGGGGACAAGCTCTTGCCACACAAGCCTGGTGACCTGAGTTCCATCTTTGAAACTCACAGGAAGGTGGAAACTTGTCCTCCACGGCACATACACCCATGCAGACCCTTTAAAAAGTCCTGCCTCTGAGACTGAAGCTCCTGGATCCTGGCTGCTGCGTGGATGTGCGCCCTCAGGGTCTGTGTGAGCTTAGACCGAAAGCCCCAGGGCCATGGTGAACTCAGCTGTGGGAGGCATGAGGTCCTTGTGCTCAAAGATGAGCACCCAGGGAATCAGGAGTGCTACACACATGGGTTATTCCTTCAAAGGGGGGACACATAACATATTAACTGCCCAGAAGTCTGAGAGTGATGGGTTCATAGCCGGGCAACCTTTGCATCGTGTGGCTGAGACAACACTGAATTCTCCCCCAGACCCTTAGCGTGAGCCCATTTGTCTCAGTCAATCTGTAGAACCTACCTTTGTGGAAGGTGTCACACGTAGCTAATCTATAGAACCCACTTTTATGGACAATGTCACATGCACTTTACAAAGAGTTTTGATGCAGTAATGTGCACATGGGATTGATTTTGTTTTCGCCAGGAAAGTTTTCAGCAAGTTGTTCTGTGCTTAACTAAAATAAACTACCCAGGGTCAGACTCCTGAAGTTTGAACCAATACCCACTACCTAGTGGTGCTGAAGCAAACGACCTTCTTATCTTTCATAGACTCTTTCTCCGCAGGCCGTGTTGGTTGCAGAGACAACCCCCATCCCGCACTCAATACACTTTTTCTCTTTTATAAGCAAAGAGCCTCCAGTAGTTCATTATACAAAACTGACTAATCCACCACCACACGCCACGCTTTGAACCGATCATTGTAGTCATGCACCAGTCCACTGTGAAGTATTGCAACAAGCCTGCCCACACCACTACACTACTAGCTCTGGCACAAACAAGTTCCCATGTCAGGGGACACACCTGGATGGAGCCGAAATCTTTCCCCCTCTTGACCAGAGGACTGAAAACACACTTTAAAAACAGGCTAAAACCAGAGCTGGAGCCATTAAGTGTCCTTTGAGCATATTTGTGCTTAAGGACTTGATGTTAGGGTCTCTCTTTTAATGGCCCAAAAGGCCTGTTCAAACTCCATCCTCCTCCAAGAATTAGAAAAATGAAATTTCATGGCTGTTCCTAAGGAAGGCACCATCCATATTTCTGAGCTTTGTGAACGAGTTTCTTCATAAAGCTGCTGTGCAAACAGACTCTTTCAACGACTGGGGATAAAAGTGGAAATATGCTTTGACGTGGGCGAGTACAGGAAAACCCATCTAGAGCAGTGCTTTAGAGCACATGGCTCAGATGTTAAGAGCATGTGCTGCTTTCGTAGAGGACTTAGATTGATTCCCAGCACCCATGCTGTTGCTCACAACTCCTTAACTCCAGTTCCAAGGGATCAAATCCCCTCTTCTAGCCTCCACAGGCACTGTCCACACATGGTGAATACTGTCCACACAGGCAAATACACACATAAATTAAAAATAAACAAATCTTTAACATTGAATGTATCCTTATAATGAGTGTAAGAATTACTATTTATTTTTTATATTTTTAAAAGATTTATTTATTTATTATGTACACAGTGTTCAGCCTCCAGGCCAGAAAAAGGCACCAGATCTCATTACAGATGGTTGTGAGCCACCATGTGGTTGCTGGGAATTGAACTCAGGACCTCCGGAAGAGCAGTCAGTGCTCTTAACCTCTGAGCCATCTCTCCAGCCCCAAGAATTACTATTTATGGCAGATCTCTTGCATATCTATCCTCATTCTGCAAATAAATATAATCCCAGTGGTGGAACTATAAACCCAGAACTGGAACCTATCTCCAAAGGTTGTGCTTTTTAATTCTTATAAACTATATATCTGCTTGACAGCTAACCTGAGTCAAAAATGAACACGCAGCTGTGTGGCTGACATCTCAAAGAAGACGTCATAAATGTACTTAATATAGTTACAGCCCTGGTATCAACTTTTAGGTCTGATATGAATTATGTGAAACCCAATGAATGGCACCTGGTTGCCTTTGGCTCAATTCAGACTTGCCTCTCCCATGTGGTTGGTTGTGATGTAACCTGAATGTTGCTCATTCTAGTAACGCAAACCCAGGAAATCTTCAGTTACTGAGCATAAAGCCTTATGCTCAACACTGGGGTTTATAACCTACTGAGACCCCCTTCTCAGGGTTCTCCACAAACAGCCAAACTACAACCTGGGACAGAAAGCCAAAGGAACAAATCCCAGAGACCTCAGGAAGGGCATGGTCCCTTCTCTCCCCCCTCTCCGTCTCTCCCTTGCTTTCTTCTACCCACAGTTTTGTAGCTTTTGGGCTGCTCATTGCCCCCCACGCACACCCCAGCCTCTCAGCAATAAGGGTCTTGTTTTCTGCGTTTGGGTTCATCTGCTCCTCAGATTTCTGACACACACATATCTGAACCCAACTGTAATTAACTAAATAACTAGACTGTAGCTATTCCAACTGTCACCCGGCCACGGCTCTCCTAGACTGTAGCTATTCCAACTGTCACCCGGCCACGGCTCTCCTAGACTGTAGCTATTCCAACTTGAGTGCTTAAGACCCAGTTTGAAAGAAACCATAAATGTCCTAACAAAAGAATGTAGCATAGGAACACTCGGGAAACAGACTATAAACATTCGCCACTGACCTTTAGGAAGGAAGCCGACTAAGCACAGGGAGAAATTCATAAGTCCATTTCCTATTACGTAGCAAATACCTAAAGTGATGAGCATTAGGGAGCAGCATTTATCTTGCCTCACAACCATGGAGGTTTCAGACATGGTTTGCTGACACTCTTGCTTTTGCTCCTAAGGTGAGACAAGCTCTTTAGGACAGGTAGCATACGGTGAAGCAAATCCACTCATCTCTTAGCAAGGAAGCAAAAGAGACCAGGGTACCCCTCTACATCCTCTTTGAGGGCACACTCCAAACAACCTGTCTCCCTCTGAGCCGCACTTCCTTAGGGTTCCACCACTCTGCAATAAGGCTGGGAGCCAAGCCTTTACCACATGGCCCTTGCAAAACATTTCCAATCCAACCCATAGCACTATCAGAACCCGCACACATTTCTAGCTGTCAAATGTGACCAGATCAAAGCAAACCCTGGAAGCGGAAGGCCAGCGCACGCCACTTCTGTCGCTACAATCTCATCTAACAGCACTGTAGTCCTCTCAGACAATTGAGAAGCACCGGGCGACAGCTGAGGACCATGCAAGACTCTAGACTCCTTTGCCTTGTAAGAATGGGGCTGATGCGTAAGGACCTCCAGGTGGGTGGGAGATCGCACTGCCCAGCCTCTGGGGAGCTCACAATGCAGACAAGCCCCTTGCCCGGCATTTGAGAACCTGGCTTCAAACCTCAGCCCTGCCAACTGTGATGGGCCATGGTTTCATCACCTGAGAAAGATGAGCAACACAACATCCCTGGAGTGAGGTGCTACAGAGATGAAAACAACCACTCGGGGGGGGGGGGGAGAGTCCCTGATGCAGGAGCCTGGCACACAGTAGACCTAAGTTAGCCCAGTTAGAGGCTGTGAAGAGCAAGGCTCCTGGCTGTTCTGCCACTAATGAAGTCCCTTGGTGAGAAAGGCAGAGAGGGAGCCTTCCCAGCCCTGCCTGGTGACAGAGAAAGAGAAGACACCCCAGCAGGAGTCCTCCGAGGAAACTGTGAAGCAGAGCCACCTGATAACAGGTATGCAAATTAATCCTGCTGGCTGTGGTTAAGAAAACTTTAATCTCGGCACTTGGGAGGCAGAGGTAGGAGGGTCTCTGTGAGTTCCAGGACAGCCAGGGCTGTTATACAGAGAAGCCTTGTCTCAAACAACAGCAACAAAGAACAGAAGAAAAATACCCAGAGATGAGTATGAGGTTGGTATGATGTGAGACTGTAGGAGTCAGGGAAATTGGGTGGATAATGAAGAGTCCTGCATGTCTGGAGCTCAGGGCTCATGTGGACAAAGCTGGAGAGACCCATAGGGCCCCATGAAGCCCACGTCAATGCTGAAGAATTCCCCCCAGGCCAAGGATTGAACTTGGCTCTGCAGGTGCAGGAAGCTGGGGGAGAAGAGAAACTGCGCAAGCAAGATGAGAGCAAGAAAGGAGGACGGACTGGAGCAGACTGCGAGGAAGCCAAGCAGCACTGGGGAAGGAAAAGGAAGCCAGGCAGGGCTGCGAGAAGAGGAGGAGGCCAATGTGGTGCCTGGGCCAAGAGACAGGGGGAAGAGGGGAAGACAAATCAAGGAGTTAGGGCACAGGGCAGCCCCAGGTCAGCACGTGCAGGGACCCTTCTGAGCTCCTCCTCATGCGCCCGTGAGCCTCCTTCCCTGTTTCACCTCCCCCGGGATGCAGGCTGCTGAGACTCCCAGGGAGAGGCTCTCACAGGGCTAACTAGTGCTCAGAGGAGCCTTCCAATTTAATAATGGTGCCGGAGCTCCAGTGTGTTTCCCGGGAACACAGCAATTACTCACCCTCTAATAGAGCCAATAAATACAGCATGAAGATGGGCAATCAACAGCCTTCTGCTGGAAAGTGGCAATGCTTGTGATCTACAAAGCTGTCTGCTCCTGCCCCCTTCGTTACTGCAGAAGCAGTGTGACACTCCGGGTGAGGGAGCCAGTCATGGCTCACCACGTCAATGCTGAAGCATGGTGTGTTTATATTAAGTCTATTTGTTTTCATCTGCTCCTAGTCCTTACAGTCGGCAGAGCTGGGGTGAGGTCGGCCCTCTACCTCCACATCTGCTCACAAGTCTTTTAATGAAGTCAATATTGTTGCCAAATAGCGTAAGTGTGGGAGGAACCATGTCAGTCGGAGGGGGAGATGACCTTTCACCTCTCATGATGTCAGCCTTCCCCTCTGGAAACCCACTCTGCTATCAACTTTCTCACCCAGGAAGAATCTTAGTGGTGATTATACTAGGCAGGAGAAAAAAAAATCTACAAACTTCCAAAGTGATATTTACCTCCTGACTTGCAGTTTTAATTAAAATTCCAGTTTATTTAGCAAGTAGCTCCGGGAAGGTTAGATACCAATTTAGTACTGTGTTCTTTCTCCACTTTCCAACTTATAAGGGTGACACAACCCAGATCGCCATGCTAAATGTCTCCAAGTCTGTCACATCATAACTCTGCCTCCAATAAAGAGAGCCAATCCCAGTGATAAAAGCTAAAGTAACTCCATTACAGTCCTGAATGCTCCTGAGAGGAAACTTGTCATTTCACTGCTAAGTCCCAAGTTATGGAGTCTCTTCCTCAACGGAACTCGAAATGTGTTTATTAACTGAAATGGGGGCAAAGCCGAAGATGCTTCCATTTCAGAAGCTTTTCCTCTTTGCCAGGAAACAGCTTCATGGAAGTCATACCTGACACCTCTTAGCCAGAGCCCCATGCTGACTCAGGACGCTCCCAACAGCAGGTCCTGGGAGAAAGCTGCTCTGAAGTCTAGGTGGACTGGGGAAATAGTGCAGTCAGCAAAACACTGGCCTTGCAGGCATGAGGATAACTCATCAGGTAAAAGTACTTGCTACTGAGGACCAGAGTTTGAGTCCTGTTACCCAACAAAGAAGAAAAGAACTGACTCCCAAAAGTGTCTGCTACCTGTATTCAAACACACACACACACACACACACACACACACACACGCACACACAAATAAAGGCATGCACATACATGCATGCATGCACACCACACGCACACACATGGACACACATGTGCCCCCCACACTTACATACTTGCACACACATGCATGCACGCTCACACACACAAACATACACATGCACACATGTGCTCACTCACAGACACACTCATACTGACACAAGGGGACAAAAGCCATCACAGTGGTGCTCATTCGTCATCTCAGTACTGTAGTGAGACTGAGAGACCTGGGTTCCTAGGGTTTGGTCCACCAGCCAACCAGTCTAGCCCATTAGGCAAATTTCAGGCCAGTTTTGAAAAGAAAACTTGGACACCTGAGGAACAACCCAAGATTGTCCCTAGAAATTGCTGCCCTCTCCCCATTGCATAGAAGAGGGAGTTGGGGCATGGGGAGGTAGGGGGCACCTCTCCAACTGAGGAGGAGGGAGGCTGTCAAGAAAACAGATGGGAAAGTTCCCACAGGAGGAAACAGCAAGCCCAGGCAGAGACTGAGCAAGAAGGTTCCAAGACCTGCAGGTCCTGTCCTCTGTGCTCAGAGTGGCCTGGCAGGCCTTCATCCCCCAGCAAGGCAGGTTCTCATCAGCTTACAGGATCTGCAAAGGCCTACTCCTCCTTCCCTTTCCAATAATTGAAGATATTTTGGACTCATTCTGAAGCACCCAGAGCTTCCCCTTAGGGGGAGAGGGTTTGCTGAGGACTCATTAGATAAAGATAGATGGGCTCAGGCCTCCCCTACATTTCTGTCCTCCTCCTGACCCTGAAAGTTAGCCTCACAGAGACATCCTGCTGTAATGTCACAAGTCACATGTTAAGAAGAGTGAATCTTATGCCAGTAATTCCTATATTAAAAGTAGTGGCTACTGAGTACTGAGCTGTAGTGTTCGATGTGTGATTGACATGTGCCATGTCCCCTCACCTTTGCGGCAACACTATCAAATAGATTGAAATGTTATTTCTGTTTGACAGATGAAGAGACCAGAAAGCAGAGTAGTTAAACCATTGAGTCTCTGGTAATGAACCATAAGGGGTAGAATAAGAACGGGACCCAGGCCAACTAAATCATTAGTCCCCAAATAACCAAGCCCAAGAGAAAAAGATGGCGGTTCCTTCATCCACTAGAATTTAGTGATGGCGGCCTTATCTTAAGTACCTAGGCTAAAGGGGAAGGGCAGGTAGAAGAGGGTCCAGGAGAAGGAAACTGCCCATGCCTGGCAGCTCTCCAGAGTGGGAGCAGCACACCTGCATCTTTGCCTCAGTCCTCATCCCCTGGTTTCAGTGGCCGACAGAACCCCTGGCTTCCGGTGGAATGCCAGGGACAGGACTGCATCCGGCATGGCATGGCTCTCAGAAGTGCGTAACCTACAGCCGGGTGGTCAACCTCCAGGGGACTGGAGCACAGGGATGGAGCGGGGAGAAGAAAGCCAAAGCAAACAGGAGCCACATGGGAGAGCCTGCAGAGTGGGCGGGGCCATACTGGAAAGAGCCCAGAGATGTAGACGAAGCAAGGCTTTCCTCTGAGTCTCCCAAGGTGGCAGGTTCTGGGCACAAACAATCATGTTCTCAGCCCAGTGCTGCATGGAAAGGTATTCTGAAAGGACCACTTTTTAACTGAGAGATAAAAACATCAAAGTCACACATACCAATGGGGAGCCAAGTGCTGTCTGTACAATATCAAATTCAGGCTAATCATAGCTCTTACCCAAAACATTCCTGTTAGTGATGAAATTTTTCAAAATCCTTTCTGTTAGACTTTTGAAATGCCCAGCACAATACTGTAGCTATAGTCGCTAGCTTGCCTGGTGACCCTCCAAAGCCCTGTGCCTCTCTGACTGCAGCAAACCCACTGACCAGCCCATCCACACTTCCCTCTCGACAGGCTCAGGTCGCTGCTGTTCTTCTCGGCTTTGAGACATTTTTTAGGTTCATGTGTGAGATCTGGCAAGCCTTCTGTGCCCGAGTTACTCCTCTTAGTACAGATGTTTCCAGTTCCACCGGCAGTGTTGCAGAAGATGGGGTTGTGATGGCCTCTCCTGCCTTATTTTTAGCCAAATAGTAAGCACCCCATCACGTCTGCCAGGCTGTGTCTGTCCGCTCCTCCCTGTGGACATGCAGATAAACTCAAGCTGCCATATTTGGTGCTGGGTGCCTTTGCTCTACACTTTACACTTCTCCCCTTTACTTTAGAGCCAGCTCTCACCAGCCCTTTCTCCAGTTCGGGGACCCACATGCTATTTTCCGTCGTGGATGCGTGGATTGGGCTTCTACCAACAGCATGCAGACATTCAGGAGGCCTGGATCTCACTGTCCTTGGGAGAAAAATCACAACAAAGAGAACAACTGAAACTGTTCAGCTGTGGGTGACTGGATCCAAGGTCCTCCCATCACAGCCTTAGCTGTGACAGTGCCTCCCAGTGCACTGAGAGGCCACCCAGGCAGGCCCTGGACCTCCATTCAGCCCTTTAGACTATGGAGCCTAACGATCTACAGACCTGGAGATTTACGAGCCACCTTTCCCCCACGGTGCTGAGAAAGACATTAGAATAGCACTGTCATCTGTGGTTAAGTCCTCCTCACTTTCTGTCCCCCTACACACCCTATGGAAGAATATTAGTCACTCTCACCTCTCTCGAGCAAGCCTCAGCATAAACAAACTCAGGGTCACAGCACCCACGGTGGCTCATAACCGCCTACAGCTCCAGTTCCAGGGGGTATGATGCCCTCTTCTGGCCTCTGAGGGCCCTGTTACACATGGTGCATATACATACATATGTGTAAGATATTCATGCACATAAAAGTCATCTTTTAAAGAAAGCTTAGGGTGATATATGGCAGTCATAGGCAGGTCCGGTCACTCCAGACCAGTTAATAGTCGTTAGAATAGACAAGTCCATCTCCCATACAAATACAAAAAAAAAAAAATACAAAGCCGCTGTGGAAAAGGAAATATTTTGCTCTATCTGGGCCAGTGTAAGCACTGGGTTGGTCCCCAGGTGAGACATGCCTGCTCTTCTTTTGAGGATTTTAAGGGGAATTCTCAGTATAACAGACAGACAGAACGGGAAGGGCAGTCTGTGGATATCAGTGTCTGCGTCTGCCGTCATACTTCATTCCTGAAGATGACCACATGGCCAGGCCCCCACCTTCTCACCTTTTACAGTGCAGCTCAGTCAATGACTGTGGCCAGAAGCAGCACCTCTGCTGGCTGCTTGTATGAGCTGCTCCTTACTGGGCAAAGCATTTAGTGACACCTTCCACTTCACTTAATGAACTTGGGACAACCTGACTGATGGCCCAGCTCAGTCAGCAATGACAGCTGGCATTTCCCTGATGACCAGATAATAAGGCAGTTGAAGTGTGTGCGTGCGTGCGCGTGTGTGTGTGTGTATGTGTGTACGCGTGTGTGTGACTTCAATTGGTGAAAGGAGCTAGTAAGACAAAGCCGGGCCAGGGGACTTTCATCAGTCAGTCCCCACAGCATGCAGTTCTGCAAGCAGCCTTGCTTCAGTGCACACACCATTGTCTGCGCATTGCATAGAGCTGCTGTGCACACACCATTGTCTGCGCATTGCATAGAGCTGCTGTGCACACACCATTGTCTGCGCATTGCATAGAGCTGCTGTGCACACACCATTGTCTGCGCATTGCATAGAGCTGCTGTGCACACACCATTGTCTGCGCATTGCATAGAGCTGCTGTG